>MCJB01049186.1:0-13454 GCA_002018475.1 Nicotiana obtusifolia
CAAAACGTTTTTTTGATCAATTAGAGGAAGCTAGTCGTCCACTACGCGACGGAAGTCCGCACTCTAAGTTGTCTGTTGCTATTTCCATATAAGTACTATGATATTTCCATCTAAAACTTAACTTCTCAAATACAGAGCAAGTGTGTGTGGGAACAACGCTATAATGCGGAGGTTGTTGCCAACTTCAATCTCAAGGCACGCAAGCGGTTGTCCCATTGCTTTTCCAAAGCAAGAAGGACGAATAAGAAGCCCAACTGGTTGCAAGATGGTTTTTGGACTGATCTGCAAAGGCGATGGGCAACCACAGATTTCATAAATAAGTGCGAGCAAGGAAAGAAAGCTCGTGCTTCGGAGACGGGAGGCTCTCTGCACACTGGAGGTGCAGCCAGCCTCGGTTCAATAAAGAGAAAATGGTACGTAATTGCTTAACTTAATTTTAATTTTCAATGTCTACTCTATTTATTAACTAATATTTATGACTTTTCAGGAGAAGAAGTTAGGCCGTCCGGTCAGGCAAGATGAGTTATTCAAGGAAACTCATACTGTCAAGAAGAAGAAAGATTCGGACGAAGAAAGGTGGTTCGAGGACCGAGCCTCGGCTGTATATGTAAGTTTTCAACTTTTATTAAGTACTTTGATTTAGTTTTATATAAGTTTTGAATACTAATTTAATTTTCCTTATAGAGTCGCTTCACAGCTGAGTTGGAAGAGTTTGCACGCAGTCAGCAAGCATCTTCGTCGGGCGAAACAATCCAACCGTCGGAGGAGGATGCTGAGAGAATATGGACGCAGGTGGCTGGCGGTCCAAAAGGGGGGAGGGTATACGGGCTTCCAGCTAAGCAATTCTACCGCTATAAGTGTGGTGTGGAATGCACGGAATAGGCACTTCATCCGGAGGGGAGTCGCTTGATGGGGATGCCCTCGCCTCTATACGGGCCCATGTAGAAAAGTTCACATCCGAGCTAGAAGCTTCAAAGCAAAGAGAGAAGGAGAGAGAAGCAAGAGAGAAGAAGAAAGATAAACTTAGAGATAAACAGTTTGCTGCTCTACAAGAGCAGATCAAATCTCTCTTGGCTTCTGGCGCTTTTCCTATTCCCCGATCACGGGAATCATCGCCGGATGGTCAGTCTGATGATGGCAATTCATCCGGCGATGACGATGATGATGTAGATATGAGTTGACCTTGAATTGTAATAACAACTTATATAATGTATAAGTTCATTTGAACTTTAAACCTTATTGTTGTTTAATATTGTTGTTTAATGTGTTGTTTATTGTAGTTGGTAGTATCGTTGTTGTTTGATGTAGTAGTTCTTGTTGTTGTTGTTGTTTTAATGGTTTCAAATGCATATTTTAGGAATTTGGTAAAACTGACAGGGGGTGTAGCTGGCAAAACAGCCAGTTTCTTGAAAAAATATACCAACAATAGCGACCAACTTTGGTCGCCAGTTGGTCGCCATTTTCCTTAAAAAAAACTGATTCAGCAAATAGCGACCACAGTTGGTCGCCAATTGCAAAAAAAAAAATTTAAAATCTGCCAAAAAGCGACCAACTTTGGTCGCTTATTCAGTATTTTTAATTTTCTGTATTTCTCAAATAGCGACCAACTTTGGTCGCTTATTCAGAAATACAGAAAATTTAAAATACCAAATAAGCGACCAAAGTTGGTCGCTTATGGCAGATTTTAAATTTTTGTATTTTGTACTAGGCGACCAAAGTTGGTCGTTATATGGCGACCAAGATTGGTCGCTATTGGAAAGTGACCAACTAAATACTGACCAGACCATTGTGGTCGCTTTTTGGTCGCTTTTAGGCATATAGGGACCAACTTTGGTCGCTTTTTCCGGTCGCTTTTTACCTGATTTTTAGTAGTGGTGGCTAAAGTGATCACAAGAAAGTAACAAAGATTGACTACAATTACAACATTTCTCTTTTGTAATCACTTCAGTTAACCTTCAAAAAATACAAGCACTTTTTATTTTTTTCCCCCTTGGCTTTTGACAACATGTCCACCAGTACATTAATTCTCCTTTAAACAGTGCTTTTCGGTAAGTGCTGTGTGTTTTAGAATACAAGCATATTAAGTTGTCTTTCATGGAAAGCATTCAAGATTTTAATTAATAAATTATGTCAAGTCTCCACTGATTTACTAAACTATTTGTTCCAAGCCAATGACATCCGTCATAGAAGTGTTCCAAATTATGTCAGGTTCCACCTTACTTAGTCTTAATTTTTAAACACTAACTTATATTCCTTTACACTCTAATAAAATTAGGTCCCCGTTAACATATTGAAGCTTATGATTTCAGGATTTTATTCATTTTAAATTGTTAGTTCTAAATTAATAATTTATATATATTTAATAGATTTTTAAAATAAATACATGATTTGAGCAAAAAGTATTGAAATCGACTGAACCTCTGTAGTCGACACTTTAGCTTCGCACCTACCCGTACAACATCATCCAAACAGCATATTTTAAAAATAATTTTTTCTCACCTAACAAAACTTTTTTAAAATCTTAGTAGCTGGCAATGGACAATTTTCCTTTTGAGGGGACCTATTTTCATTTGTTGATAAGTGCTTTAGTTCGGTTCTTATGCAAAGCATGTATGTTGATTTATTAAAGGAGCATCTCATAGTTGCTTAGTCCAGTCTTTCATTTAGAACCACTAGTATTAGTTTTGCAAAACATTGTGGGAAATTAATGATGTTTTATGATTGAGACCGTTCATCCAATTATATATCTCATTCCTTCTAGTTACATAACAATTTAAGTTTAAGAGGGATTTGAAGTACGAAGCTTGATTTTTTTAATTCATCTGTTACAACTCAAGCTCATGGCACGCATTATTCGCTTTGGCCAAACAAATCTTACGAATTGTCCTTTGAGTTATGTGTCATTATTAAGGGGCGCATATCATTTAAATTTATGTTATGTCTTATAAAACTAATTATTTTATTATTTTATTCCGATGTGTGTTTTATCCAAAGTATCATATGCACCGCTTCTTCATAAATCTATCAGCCTAGAAGCTTATGAGTCCTGCTCTTTGATCCGTCCTCGTCATCCACGTCCACAATCATGGGCGTCACAGTTCCTTAATCTACTAAATAAGAAGAAAACAAAATCCTCCAATAATATTACAAATGGGCAAAAGGTTGAGAGGATGTTGGCAAAGAGTCTTTCAGGTTTGAGGCGGCCATTTGATAAGTTCAAATTTCACGTTGTTCGGTTACGTACTCTTGTCATCTCAACTTCCAAAGTAAATTTTGATTTGCTTATTTCATTTTCCTTTCCTGCACTGCATTTAAGTAAAGTGTACCTTAGATGGGTAGAGCATCACATGAAAATGACATATATTTTCTGTCTGATTAAATATGGATGTGAAACCAAACTCCTCCACAAACAGGATGATTGAGGTACGCTCTGACGTACTTTAGCTTTTGATCATTCCCAGGATTCGGGTGGTGGGGAATAAAAGCCCCTATGTCGTTGTTCCTAGACCACATATCTATTCTGAGTCCGGAATTAAAGTGTGGTTCTTTTGGACTCAAGCAACACAAATAGATTAAAAGAAAAAGTGAGCGTAATTTTATATATAGTGCGGTTATTCATCGCGTTATATCTTAACATCAATTTTGTCCGTTAAAGTATAGCGCGGTGAATAACCACGCTATATATAAAATGTGGCCCTACCAATAATTCATCTGCACTTAACTGACCTACCAATAATTCATATGGATATAGCGCCAATTATGCATGCACTGTACATCAAATAATTGTATCCCCGAACTGATTTTTTTCTTATTTGAGGAGTTTCAGAATTTGGTAAAAATCCATTCAGGATCCTTCAAGTCTTCCGAAATATTTGTTCATTAAGTTATTTTTCATTTTCTCATAATGTCCGAACAACGAAAAATTAGGGTTTCATTATATTGGGGGTAAGGTTGTGGTGGAGAATAACTCAGTATGCTATAGTTCTCCACAGTGTCATGTTAAGTTGCCATTTACAATGGGGTACGATAGATTGGTATCATTGTTATGTAAAAAAATGAGTCTGAGCAATCGTTCAGTGAATATTAAAGTAACCGGAAGATATTCGTATTCTGTTATTCCCCAAGGGGTTGCTTGTCATGCTGAGTTTAACATCAAAGACGATGAAACTCTAATAGATTTTTTGAGGACTCCGAATGAACACCCGAAACTTCTTGTGATAAAAATGTTGGAAATGTACGTCAAGGTTGAAGACGTTCTCAATAATGAGGTTCCGCAAAGTAAGGATATCCCTCAATCATCGAGGAGTGGTTATTTTGGAGCAGTTTTAGCCGAACAGGTTTCGGGTGAAAGAGTTTGGCCTGATCTAAACTTATCTCCACGGGCGAATGAGGAGCGAGCACATAATTTCTCCACAAGTTTACATAATCCACAAGCCAAGTGGTAAACTTCAATTTTATTTTGTGATACGATGTTTATATTTGTGTATTGAATTTGTATTAACACTCATATATTACACAGGGGATACCGGCTAGATATGAATTTTACAAGTTATGAACCAACGGACAGTTGGAATATGCCTAATTTTGGTGTGTTGGATCATGGTGGTCCGTCCGGGAGTTATCACCAACATGATAATGTGCATCATGGGATATCAACACATTATGATTTGTAAGTGAAGTGATAAAGTTTAAATGTAAAGTTTGGATGAATTTGAGAAACTCATTATTTTATTGGTTGTGCAGTGGAAACAAGCAACTTGAAGGTCCTGTCCTTACTCAACTGCCCGAAGATGACATATTAATCGGGATCTGGCATATGTGTAGAGTTAGGAAGATGATAATAATTATGACAACAATGTTGACGAGTATGAAGATGACACACCCTTGATGAGGGTGACGGTAATGAGGATGAGAATGATGAACCTGATTTGACGAGGGAGCATGCTCCACCTCCCATTAGACCAAGAGTGTACGAGTCCCGTGTGCCGTTTCATTCAAGGGATGTTCCCTACCTTGATCAGTTGCCAAGTATGCCGGATGTCGATGCCCTCACAAGGGATCTTAATGAAATTCGGACATCAATGTGGGATGAATCTAGAGCAACGGTGATGTCAAAGGGCATGCTTTTTGCTGATAAAGCGCGCCTAAGTAGGGGGGTGCGAATGTACAACATAAAAGAGTGTCGTGAGATCGTGGTTCATGAGTCATCATCGGAAGTATACAATGTTATTTGTCATAGATGGTTTCAAGGTTGTAATTGGATGCTACGTGCGAGAAAGTTGAAAATAAATATGTGGATTGTGAGGAAATACATTGGCACCCACAATTGTGAAATGGACACATTCAGTGGGAATCATTTTAACTTGAATGTTGACTTGATTTCTCTTGTCCTGATTCCACATATTGAAGCGTCCATAAGGTACAAGATCAAAGAGTGTATAACATCTGTCCACCAGGTATATAGATGTACAATTACCAAAAGAAAGGCATTTCTCGGGCCTAAACGTGCGTTACAAATTATTTATGATAACTAGAATAAGTCATTTGCCGCTCTACCCAGGTACATGGCTGCATTGCAACACTTTAACCCCGGGACTGTTGTTGAATGGAAGCTTGAGCGGAGTCCGGGAATACCAGAATAAATATTCAGATATGTGTTCTGGGCATTTAAACCATCCATTAATGGTTTTGTGCATTGTCGGCCGGTAATATCCATAGACAACACTCATGTCTATGAAAAGTATGATATTAAGTTGTTCATTGCTGTTACAATTGATGCTAATGGAAGTATATTTCCCCTAGCATTTGCTATTTGTGCAAATGAAAGCCAATAGACGTGGACATTATTTTTGAACCACTTGAAGGAGCACGTTGTCAAACAGCTTTCAAGTATTTTGTCTAATATCTGATCGGCATGGCGGTATTTTTAAGTTCTGTACAGAATTTGCGTGCATGGCAAGAACCGTATGCCTACCACCGTTGCTGTGTTAGGCACTTGAATGCCAACTTCCAGAGGGCTTATCCAAACAAGGACTTGCATGACTTAATGTGAACGGCTGCAACATATCATCAAGAGTGTAAATTCAGGAGGCGAATGGAATTGATTAGGCAGGAAGACCCAGAAGCCTATCGTTGGTTGATGCGACATGAGCTTAACAAGTGGATTTTGCATGCAGATGGTGGTAGAAGATGGGGAATTCTGACTACAAATGTGTCTGAGTCTTTCAATGGCTTATCGAAGTCTGCTCATGGATTGCCAGTCACTGCCATGGTACGGGTATCATTCAAGCAGATGGCGGAGAGGTTTGTTGAAAGATCTAGAGGTGCATCGCCATTGATGGAAATGGGTGTTGAATTTATGCCACAACCAATGAAACGATTTGAGAAATATAGGAAGCGTGCACAGTGGCATTCATTTTTGCAGTATTGCAGCGAGCAAAATATTTTGAAGTTCGCACTGGTCTGCATCACAACCGTGGGAATAATACACACACCGTCAATGAAGCCAGAAGATTATGCCCCTGCGGAAACTGGTCAATCTATCACTTGCCATGCTCACCTGCCATGAAGTGCTTTCAACATACAGCTTTCGCGGCAACGAGGTACGTTGATAAAGAATATAGTGTTGCTACATACTTAAACACCTATAGTGGACAGTTGCAGTCAGTGGATGCTGAGTATTATTGGCCACCGGAACCATTTAAAATGGTGTGTAACAAGGATTATGTGCGTCAACGGCAAGTGAAAAAAGAACGTGTATACAAAATCAAATAGATATTGGTAATACCGTCTATGCGCGTAAATGTGGCATATGTTCCCAGACAGAACATGACCGCCGTAAATGTCCTTCAACTAGTTTGGGAAGCGGTAGTAATTTAGCTACAGGTGGCAGTTCATCCAATGTTCCCAATTATCAAGGATAAACATAGTGTTTTATTGGAGTAATTTTGTTGTACTAAATTAATGTAAATAGTCAGGTTGCAAATTGTATGAAATAAAATTATATTTCCAATGGGGTTAAATCTAATTGATATTTAGAATTAAAGATTCAATACAATAATTTAACATACACCCCAAGTAATAAAAAACTATTGTCATTCGCCATTATCGTCGATGTCTGGCACTATTTCATTGTCACCGACTTCATCTTCTTTGTCAACATCTTGTACGCACCCTTCGGGACCAAGGACATTGTAATCTATGCCAAAGTTGGCATACATTTCTCATATTTCATCGCTATCATCAATAAGACCACTTGTTTGATTTCTACAACAATATGGGATTCCCAAGTCCAACGTCTGTGGTAGAAACTTAGGTAGTCCCTCCCACTCGACAACTATTGGGAAAACAGTATAATCATTATCTGTATGCAATTTTTTATTTTCTAATAAATCCCAGTACTGATCCTCCGTTCCTTCCTGGTAGTTAAGATCATCCATTCACTTCTGGTTCATCTTTATGTGTGTTTGTTTGGAAGGTTGCAGACAGTGCTTGTGGTACAACAAGCCCATGCCAGTTATATAGTACTTCATAATCACATCGTTTTGAGTATAGGGGAACCATTATAGTTTTTCACCCCAAATTCGCATACCTACAGGCTTTGTAGAATGTGCTTCGCCCTCAATAATGTGCCCGGCAACTTTGAGATCAGTATGTATATTGATAGGTTTATTTTCCAAGAGATGCAGAACACCATACCACTTGTCATCAACCAAATCAGTATAGCAACCTAGCATAGTTTTTTCAAGGTAGGGATCGATTGTGTTATGATGTGTCCCATTTGGATCTTTTGAACTACCTTCACCTTTTTGCCTCTTCATAAACCACTTATTAAATGTTAATGGCATTTATGAATTGGATGTTGTTCTTCAAATGATATTTGAGTATTCATCTCTTGGTTCAACTTAAGAAGAACTAAGCTGCATGTCGACCTGTAAGAACGCGAAACATAGCTCCTCACCAATATGCTCTATATGTATTGTCATGTCGACCTGAAAAAGCTGTTGACATGAAATGCTGGACCCACTTGTACCCGAATGAATCATTATCACGTGAAACATAGCACCTCAACAATATGCGCTATGTGTATATCATGTCGACCTAAAAAAGCTGCCAGCCTGAAAAAGCTGATGACCTGAAATGCTAGACCAACTTGTACCCGAAAGAATCATTATCATGCGTAACATAGCGCCTCGCCAGTATGCGCTATGTGTATTGTCATGTCGACCTGAAAAAGTTGTCAGACTGAAAATGCTGATGACCTGAAAAAGCTGGACGCACTTGTACCCTAAAGAATTATTATCACGCGAAATATAGCACCTCACCAATATGCGTTATGTAACCTAAAATCACTCTTATCTACCTATAAAACCTCGCGCATTTTAGTTATTATTTGCATCGTAATTAAACGAATAGAAAAACTTTCCATTAATCTTCCATTTTCGAGCACTACGACATGTTTGGACGCAATTACGTACCAAGGTGTTACTGCGGCAAACATGCAATTTTGAAGCCATGTTGGTCAAATTGCAATCTGGGGCGCAAACGTTGGATATGTAAACAAGTTGTAAGTTATTATTCTTTGAGGAAATGTTTGATAATAATTTTTATATAACATATTAATTAATAGTCTTGTGTTATTCTCTCATTAGTAGGACGAAAAGAAATGTGGTTTTGATGAATGCTATGATGAACCCATTAATCAGGAATATTACAAATCATGTTTGCTAAACATTTAGAATCTGACCAGTGAATACGAACTCCAGATCGTGAAACTACAAGAACAACTTGCGTCATTGTAGGAGAAACTAAAAGAGGCAGAAGAAGAAAAAAAATAGGTTGGAGGAGAAATTTAAGTGGTTGAAGCACAGAATAATGGGCGATAGTGACTAAACAAACACATTGATGTGCTGAGCGTAGTATTTTATTTTTATGTTGTACGTGTCATGTAGTATCTTTAAATGATAAAGAATTTAAATTTTATGTTAAGCTCTCTTTTTTTTTTTTGGTTGAAGTATTAAACTAATAAATATCTCGAAAAATAAAAATACATGCGCAAATTATGTAAAACATTAATAATATGGCTATTATATAGTTAATGTCATATATACAAATAATAATAAATGTCAATGTGTCCCACAGCCTGTATGCTTTAAAGCATTGGCTGGCCTGAGGCGCATCCCAAATCCTGCCTGGCTACGCTATCAGGATCATCCTCATCATGTCACCTCTTTATTGGAGGATGCGCTGCAGCATGATCGTCGGTAAGGCTGACAGATTCGGTAGAAGCAGCGGCCAGCAGTAACCTACAGAATAATAAGATATCTTACTATATGAAATAATAATTACTAATGTACGTGTTAGGAAAAAAATTTTAATGGTTATACCATCGTCTCAGCAGGCTCCTGAATAAGATCATCCGTTTCTGGCATCTTAGTATCACAAAATGCGGCCTCCGTGAGTAATCAATGAGATAAAAACAAATAGAAATAACAGTGATACAAACAAACCTGCACATGAGTAGGGGCGCAAGGCTCTGTCGGAACATCGAGGTGCACTGGAGTAGATGAAGTATGTGCTAGATCCTTATCATCCCTCGGCAATAAGCCATAACTCAGTCGTCATCCACTATGCACCTTTCGTGCCGGACGAGAATCAGCAATCGTCGATGGCTCTGGGGGATCAGGAAAATACTGATCCTACTCCTGTCGCGTATGGCCACGCCCGGGATCAATAATGGAGCTGACAGGGTCACCTGCAAAGTCCCTGGCGACAACTGAAGGCTGAATGACGGCACGTCATGATGAGCATCGTGTGGCTCAGGGTGGTCACCCGACAGATCATCTCTAATATTGTCCATGGTGCCTCAACGCCCCCTTGTAGGGGACCCCGTCCTCGCTGACCGCCACGACCTCATAGGAAACCCCTTCCTCTCTTTCCACGATTGCCACGTCTACCATGTTCAGGCTCCACTGGTGGCCCATGATGGTACTCCTCTGTCAGTACATAAGCAGCCTCGTATCCTAAGCACTCATCATCTCGGGCACATCTCAATGTCTCGGCAGCAAGATCAGTAACTCGGCGGCCATACTCGTGCAAAGCTACCGCCCTCTCGCCGGTATACTGCAACATCTGCATTCCCAACTGGTAGAAATGATGTAAGCCAATAGCTTGCATAACATGTAAACTATTAATTACGTAAGGATAATGTAACGTAATAAGTATAACAAATAACATACCAATGCCTCATGCCTCCCGGCATGTGGATCGTACTGACTTCCCTCGCGATGAACGAGATTCCTGACGAGAAGTCGGGTAACCCTGCGATACCAACCCATATACTCATACTCGCCATCCGCACGCTCAAGTGCAAGGGGTGGAGGACATACCTTTGGTCCCAAACCCCAATCTAGGCCTCTAGACAGGCCAAGTATGTCTGGTCAACCCTGGAACGATCATCCCGCTAGTAATGTGTCCTAATCCAAGTGGTCAGAATAGGTATAAGTTGCGGCCGGCCAAACTGGCATGATGCTCGACAATATCGAGACATATCAGTGGGACGAAAAAGCTTCACATAGCTCGGCCGCAGGAGCAATAATCGGGAAAACCAGCTATGAGCGCGTCACTATATAGCCTCCATACGAACTATTAATTAAACATAGTAATCGTCAGTAAATGCAACAGATATAGCCAGGCCAAGTAAACTTAAGTATACATGTAATTGCGAGTCTTCAAGCAAATCCAACAAATCCTTGTAATAGGGGAGATGATGTCGAGCCTCGAACTCGCGTCCGTAGCCTCGCCTATCAACCCATCTCCAAGCAAAAGGGAGAAATGGTGGAGGTGGTGCATCCAGATCCATCGGTTGTAGAGGTGGTTGGAACTGCAGAAACCGCTCCCACGCCCAAACCTAATATAGATTGTGGACGTAAATTTTAAGGTATTGTTTTACTATTTATGTTATACTCATGAAAATAATTGACTATGTTTTCAACTTGTAGCAACGGTAAAAATACGCAACGTCTCTCTGGGTGCCCATGCACACCCGACACATCTGCTTATACAGGTAACCTAGAACAACTGCACCTCAGCTGTAACCAGGTAAATCATCTAGCCCCTCCAAATGATGTAGAAATCTCATGCTGACTAGGTTTTTCGAAGTGTTCGGGAACAGTACACCACCAAACATCAGCAGCAACAGTAATCTCATGTACCGGTCAATATCCTCCACCGGTGAAGCATCAGTAATCTCCGCATCCATCGCCTCCAGATGCTGCTGGACGGGCATCAACTACAATCGACTCACCCCACTAAATGCAGTCTCCTCCGCTGGCTGGAAACCGGTGAGTCGCTACAACATATGCAGGTAATGCACTCCCCTGTAGTCTCTAAGAGCATGCAGGTAAGCTACAGGTAATCCATCAACCGGCAACCTGAAGAGAAACTCCACGTCCTCAAGCGTGATGATAGCCTCGCCGATGGGTAGATGATACGTGTGCGTCTTTGGTCGCCATCGCTCTATCATAGCCGTGATCAACGCCTAGTCGAATTGCAACCGGCCGATCTCTATGATCCTGTAGAAACCCGTATCCTGAAGGCGTCTAACTATACAGGGATGGAGTGGGTGGTCCCTAATGACCTCCCACATATCGTCTATACATCTTGGGCGGAATGTCTAGGACAAACACTGTCCATCGCAGATGTATGAAGACTTATGGTTGCCCTGTAGCAACAGTAGCTCTCGAGATGGAGGTCCGGAATGCACAGGGGGAACCTCCATGACGATGTTTGTAAATTGAACAATATTAATTAAAGTATTTTTCTTTTTGATTGCTTAACGTCTTTAACTATATTGCAATATTTTTTAAATTAATACTTAATCGATATTTTTACTATATTATTACTTAAGTTGATACATTTTCTATATTATTATTTTATATGTTAGGTTATTATTTATATATTAGCTTATTATTTTATATGTTAGTTAATTATTCTATATGTTAGTTTATTATTTTATACGTTAGTTTATTACTTTACATGTTTGTTTCTTATTTTATATGTTAGTTTATTATTTTACATGAATGGGGGATGCTTGGTGCACTGAACTATCTTTTTTTTAATGTTTAAAAAGAAAAAAAATTGGATGCAATTTTAATTTTCTAAGTTGCATATTTTAAGCTAGTATGTTGGTATATATGGTGTAGTAAGAGATTAAATCCTTGATTGTTATACTATGATTAGGCTAAAACAACTTTCTGTAGGGATAAAATCCTTGAGTATTATACTATGATTTTTTATGTTATGTTTCTTAATATATATATATATATATATATATATATATATATATATATATATATATTAGTTTATTATTTATATATTTATTTATTATTTTATATCTTAGTTTATTCTTTTGTATGTTAGTTTATTATTTTATATGTTTGTTTATTATTCTACATGTCAGTTTATTACTTTCTATATTTGTTTCTTATTTTATATGTTAGTTTATTATTTTATTATTATACATGATATAATTAATAAGTATTCATATAAAAATACTTAATTTGACTAATATCGTTATTTTTTATGTTATTTTCTTACATTTGTTGACAAACATTAGAGAGAGTTTGTGTTTGAACTATTATCTTTTTTTCAAATATTTTGGGATTAACATATAATTAAATGATTAATTTTAATAATTACAAAGATACTACGCTAAAGGGAACTATATTTCACTACGCTAAAGAGCACTAGATTACAATTACAAGCACTACATTACAATTAAGGGCACTACATAATACTAAAGGACACTAAACAATAATAAAGCCACATGAATAACATTAATTATTCATAAAATAATAATTTACCAATTTTACTAATCTTTTAGCACATAAATAATCTAATTCGGATAAAAAATATCAAATTAATTTAATCACAAAACAATCACGAAAATACATATACAACAGTAAAAAATAACTAATAAATATTTTTTATAACAACTAATAACATTAACTATTCATAAAATAACAATTTATCTATTTTACTAATTTTTTACCACAATAATAATCTAATCCGGATAATAACAACAACAACATACCCAGTATTATCCCACACCGTGGTGTCTGGGAGGGGGGGGAGGATAGTCTGTACGCAGATTCGGATAAAAAATAACAAATTAATTAAATCACAAAACAATCACGAAAAAACATAGATCACAGTAAAAAATAACTAATATGACTTTTTTATGCATGAATTTTAACAAAAAGTAAGTCGGAATACCTCGATTTATCAATTTTTGAAAGGGTGAGGATTTGATGATTTGGGGGCCGAAACGAGCAATCCACTACGCGATAACGCCTTAGATCTGGTGTAATCTTACTATAATACCAAGAAGATACACTTTTTGTGGGACGGATGGGCTCCACTGAGTTTTTCTTTAAAAATGGAGAGGGGGGAGG
>MCJB01049186.1:13465-37254 GCA_002018475.1 Nicotiana obtusifolia
GGGGGGGGCTGGAATGGGGAAAGGGGGAGGGCACTGATCAGGAAAGATGGAGGCCCTCATTTTTATATATGTATAGCGCATGTATTCACTGCACTATACTGTAGCACCCTGTATACATTCGTTATACATCCCGCCCTTTTTAACTTCAAATATAGCGCGATTATTCATCGCGTTATACTTTAACGGACAAAATTGCCATTAAGGTATATAGCGCAGTGAATAACCGCGCTATATATAAAATGGTGCCCAGTTATTTTTTTAATCTATTTATATCGTTTGAGTCCAAATGAACCATACTTTGGTTCTGGACTCTATCTATCCTTCTCGTTTGCTTAAATTTGTTAGCACTGACGTTCTTATTGTGACTTGGCTACTGTGGCCTCCGTCACCAGTTAGATCCTTCGTTCGTAAAATTATAAAATGAATATAGCCTAAAAGGGTGGGAAACAAGTTAAGTTATGTGGGGATTAGCAGTGGGGCTTGTAATGCATTGATTAGTAATACATGGTTTATATAATACTTTCTTTGGTCCACAATATGTGAATTTTGGCTGTTTTCACACAAATTAAGAATATCTTTTAACATTAATTAGCAATAAAATTGACAATAATAACATTTACTATCTCTTCGCATAAACACTACTAGTACATACTCCAACACTATTTACTCCAAGGGCAATGTAGGAAAAAAATAATTAATTCAATCTTGAAATCTGAAAAAATTACTTATTTTGGACCACAAAAAAAGCCCAAAAAATTACTTATTGTGGACCGGAGGGAGTACATATATTATTTCTAGTTGAATGTTTAGTTTGATATATTACATATTAGTATACAATGTATAGTGCTTACAATACTTATTTACTTGTTACAAAAAATAAAAATTCTTACTATTATGAGGTTTCAATTTTATTATTTAAGTATCTTTAATCAATATATATATATATATATATATATTTTTTTTTTTAATCTATGTATAACTAATACTTATATTCTGATTTTACATTCTATCAGCATGAAATAATGTATAAGGAAAACAAAAAAGCGCAACTAATTAAATATTGTATAAATATTGTCTTTTATATATAAAGAATAACACTATGAAAGTTCTAACAGCGTTGTCTGAAGGAAGTTGTTTGACTTTGAATCACATGGACGACGGGAAATAGGATAGACATAAAACAATTTCTGAATATATCCATGGCAATTTCGATGTAACGACCCAACCGGTCGTTTTGAGTATTTGTATTCAATTTGGCTGTTTGGGCCACGAAGAGCTTCGCATGGTGTATTGTGACTTGCGTGCATCGTTGGTTTTGATTTTCAAGTGGTTTGGAATTGAATTAGAAGGATGACTCTCACTTGAGAAGCTTGGAGTTGAAAGAATTGACCAAGTTTGACTTTTGTGTATTCGACCTCAGATTGGAGTTTTGATAGGTTCAATAGGTCCGGATGGTGATTTTGGACTTGGGCGTATATCCGATTTGCATTTGAATGTTTCTAGAAGGTTTCGGCACCATTTGGCGGAAATTGGCAATTTAAAAGTTTGGAATTTTCCTAAGTTTGATCATAATTTGACTTTAAGGCTATCAGGTTTGGATTTTGGTTTCAGGACTTGGTATAGGTCCGTTTCATAATTTGGAACTTGACTGCAAAATTAGGTGTCATTTGAAGTTGATTTGATGTGGTTCGGGCGCTTGGTTGCAATTCTAGAAGTTCTTGAAGTTCATTGTGATTTTCAAACATTTTGGAGTCCAATTCATGATTCTTGATGTTATTTTGGTGTTTTGATTGTGCGATCAAGTTTATGTTATATTTGTAGACTTGTGTGGATGTTTGGTTTAGAGCCCCGATGGCTCGGATGAGTTTTGGACGCGTTTCGAAGTGTTTGGAAGAAGGTTCAGATTTGCTGGTGTCTCTGTTCTCGCATTTGCGATTGAAGCAACTTCCGCATTTGTGACACAATCTGTCGCTTTTGCGAAGACTCAAAGCTCGTTTTTGTGAGACTTCTATCGCATTTGCGACTTAGGAAGAGTTAGTCAGGCTTTGCTTTTCCTACACCATTATCGCATTTGCAAACCTCATGTCGCAAATGCGACATCTGAGGCTGGTATGAAGACTTTCATTTCGGGATTTAGCTTCATTTTAACATATTTTAAACCCTAGACTCGGTGAGAGGCGATTTTGTGGAGAGATTTTCATACCAAATTATTGGGTAAGTGATTTTAATTAATTTTCAATTATAGTTCATGGTTTTATATTAGATTTAACATCATATTCATGATAATTTAAGAGAAAATTTGGGAATTTTTGTCAAAGTTTTAAAAAATAAAAACTTGAGATTTGAGAGTCGAATCGGACTCGGATTTGAAAACAAAAAATATATATGGACTAGTGGGGTTATGGGTAGTCAAGACCTAACCCTGGACCAGGGTTTTGATCGGAAGGGCCCAGGGTTGACTTTTGTTGACTTTTGGAAATTGTATAAAGATCATAGTTTTGTTAATTGAAATTATTTTCTCTTGCATTGTTTGATGTATTCAAGTCATTTTTGGCTAGATTGAGACTAGCAGAGATGGATTTTTAAAGAAAAAGCTAATTTGAGTATTGATTTAGCCAAATTAAGGTAAGTGTCTTGCCTAACTTTGTGTGGGGAAAACTACCTCTTAGGTTTTGGATTGATGGTACTATTTGAATTATGTGGAAGGCATATATACGTGGTGACGAGTGTGTACACGGGTTTATATGTGGTACTTGACCAGTTTAGACTATTAGGCTTCTTTCATGCATTTAATTGAAGTTATCATTTCATATTATATCTTTTGTTGTTAGGCTTGCTCTTATGTGCTCTACTTGAAGTTGTTAATACATGTTCTGTCTTTTATTTGTCAAGTTCACCCTTATATGTTTTAATTGTTAATTGCAATTACTTGTTGAATACATGCCTTATCTATCACATGCCTTCATTGTTGGTTGATTCTCGAAAATCGTGTCTGGGTTTATGAATTGTCATCTCTTGCTATTTGATTTTTTGAGTTATCATGTGAGTTCTTCATTCGTTGTGACTTCTTTGTGTACCTTTGTTATTGCATTGATTTTGTGACATGCCGTAGTTGGTTGTAGTTTGTTTGCTTAATTCATATTGCATGAGGAGCAGGTCGCACGCCACAACGGTATTAAAATGATGTGGAAAGATATGATATGAATTGATAAGGACAGATGATATGGCATAGATGGGATCAGACTGCACGCCGCAATGAATTAATATGTTGTAATTATTGTTATTGTAAAATTATTCTGGTTGTGATTCTCATGGTACATTTTATGTTGGAATGGTTTATTGGATGAACGGTTATTATTGTTTCATAACTCATTTCACTTGTAATTGATCGTATTCGGTTGACTGCCGGTATTCTAGTAATGGAATGACATTGACGTCCTGTGTGAGTCATGCATTCTATGTGATTTATCGTGTTGCTTTAACATGCCAAGTTGTGTCTCCGTTATTTCTTGATAAATTGAAGGTCAAGGTGAATTTACGTACATGAGGTCATTACCTCATATTCGGTTGAGTTGTTGGTAACTTAACAGTTCTAAATAAAAGAATTCTTAAGGTGCTTTGCTTAAGTGACTTTCAAATAAAACTCGTTGTCTCACTCGGTGCTTTCCTATTTTAAATGGTTATCTCATTTATACTTTTAATGGGTTTTCAAATTATATTCATCACTCAATTTGATGTTTGTAATTAGCTTGTTAATTATTACGGATGTTTTACTTTGTTTAAAAATGATATTTTTACTTATTTATTGGTTTCTAAACTAAACCTATCTGATACTCCATTTTGTGTGATTTGTTCTTACTTCACTTTATTTGACTTCTAAAATAAACTTATTATCTCATTTGACGTCTTCCCTTATTTCAGACTATTATTATGGTTATCTGGTACTACATATATGTTTCTCGATCATTTTAATTGATATTTGACACGGATACGATGTACATGGTAGCACGAGGACTTTGCCGTGCGAAGGTGGTTGCTATTTCTCATGATTTGTGATTACGAGACGTGGTACCTCGGGGTAATTCTTGTTGTAATTCATGCATTAGGAACAATTTGATTAATTGAGTTGTCATCGGTTTTCCTTACTTGATTTCATCCATATTTCATCTGTATTCTAATTACGTTGTTGCTTTATTACCTGTTTACTTCTTGTTGCCATTGTGCTTCAATTATTTTCATTGTCGGTTGTAAATTTTTAATCCTTCCACTGTTGGTCTTACATTAATGTTCTTTCCTTTGTTAGATGGGTATCCTTATGTGGATTGATATATTTGGGATTGGGTTGTACGCTGCAACGGATGTTATGTGAGATACCCTTCCTTCTGTTTATTTTGTGTTTTGTTTTCCCTCTGTGGGATGAGTTAATGAAATTGTACTTTTGGTCGTTATGTCTGTTGTATTTGTTAGATAATTTTCGTACCTTACTTTTATCCTATTTTTAGATAATTGCTTTCTGAGTTATTGCTTGTTTGGTGTACGGATCGTGCTGTGTGAGAATCCATATGGTTTTGGTGTGACTTGTTAGTTGGGTTGCTTGTACTAGCTGAGACGAGGTTTCTAGACCTGAGTGTTGCACTATCGTATCAGGATGAGGAGTGTTTAGAAGGATGATGCTATATTCCTGCTCAGAATTAGGCAATGGCCTTTGGCGGATGAGAGAGCTTCTCGGCTTGTTGATTTCATGGATGGTTATGAGTTTTCTTATTATAGGCAGCGTTGCGGAGGTCCGGAACGAGGTTTAATTCGATATAAAGTGTATTACTGGTACCAAGATTTTTATTGGACAACTGTGGTGGTCGGAAGTTATTGTTGCGGGCATCTAAGTTGTGTGGAATATTATGTGATTATACCTTGGGTTAAGGTTATGGCTCGATTCATCTTGTTTAGGCATATACATTGTATTAATACGAGATTCGGGTCTTATGATGAGTTTCAGATGTTGAGGATTGGGTTCTATCCTAAGGTTTATGGACTAAGGATGAAGTGAGATCTTCAATTAAGTTGCGTGGTCAGGCCTACATGGATTGGGGTGACGTGGAATCACCCATGGGTGTATGTATGGTGAGCTCATGCAGTAATTTGATAGATTTGAAACGACCCTGTCACACCCCTTTTTACCCCAAAAGATATGGTGTTATGGATTGTTGTGGATTAAAGAGTTTTTCCAATTAAAGTGACAACTTTGAAGTAGGGATTATTTTATTCTTGAGAGTCGCCACTTGGAATTGATTTTTTGGGTGTTCGAAGTCACCTTTTATTTGAATCCCTATTTAGAGGAAGAATTGACTCTTTTTGTAACGACCTGACCGGTCGTTTTGAGCTCTAGCGCGTAAGAGGTCGAATATGTGATTGTGACTGGTGATTCAGAATATGTGATTGTGCTGGTGATTCAGAATGTTCATGAAAAGCTTAACAAAAGATTTTGAGAAGTCTGACGGGTAAACAGTACGAGATCATGGTAATTGAGAAGCAGGAATCATTGTGGTTTTTGCATTATGTGATGGTAGCTTAACGCTAAGTGGGGGAGCCCCACCATCTGCGATTGGATCGCGTAATTGTTTGCTTGTGCGATTTCTAGTTATTGATGTGTTGGTGGATTATTATGACTAAGAAAAGGAACCATCAGGAGTAATTTAGCAAAGAACTTGATGAGTGTGTGCTATACTTTGTCTTATCGATTGAGGTGCATGTTTTGGGAAGACCCAGAGTTTATGCTTCTTGTGGATGTAAGGTACAAGGAAAAGGATTCAGCCGGTTGCCTCTTTGAGGGGGGTGTTCATGAGGTAGCAGAGCATTGGAGTTTGGTTATATTCGGGATCAGGTCGGAGTGAATGACTCTCAACAACGGTTCTAGTGGGTCCAAGAATTTAATTGCAGAGCCTAAGGATTTCGGGTCCATTGTGTGGCTAAGGATCGAGTTTTGCTGTGGATTATGAACTGGACTTAGAATATTCTATGTTATCATCGGATATGCAGTGCAGTGTAGAAGGAAAGTATTAGATGGTTCATGGGTATTGAGTCGATGTAGTCTCGCGATTTGGGTCACTCGGAATGAGTGCGGATTGAGTTCGTTATGTTGTGAATGGAGCTAAAGTAGTTGGGTTGGTTGTAATGGTTGAATCAGCATTATTGTGGCAATGGTCGGTTCATTCGGTGTGTGAAGTTATAACATGTGGTTTGTAGTTGTACGTGCAAGCTTGACAGCCACCATAACTTGATTGATTTGGGAGGCATGTGATTTTAAATGGCTTTGTGGTGTGGATGGACTTCTTGAAGAGTCATGGCAGTTTAGATCACGACTTGAGGTTTGTATTTTCA
Source organism: Nicotiana obtusifolia (assembly GCA_002018475.1). Classification (NCBI taxonomy): domain Eukaryota; kingdom Viridiplantae; phylum Streptophyta; class Magnoliopsida; order Solanales; family Solanaceae; genus Nicotiana; species Nicotiana obtusifolia. Next base: position 19,844 of record MCJB01049186.1, read on the forward strand.
GCGGTCTGGGAATTCAGTAGCGTGTCGCATGGGTTCTTCTGAATTGAGCTAAGTGAAAGGCTTCTAGCCAATGAAGTATTTATTCTACTACTGGTTCAGGAGTTATGGGTGAATTTTGGTATTCTTTCATAGCGGTATGATAGGTGCAATATGCGATTTGGGAATTTGAAAGCTGAGGATCAAGGTTGCAGTTCGGTATTATCAAAAATTTCACGAGCTCGGATGAGCCGGAAAAGAATTTAGATGTTCAGAGTAAGCCGACATTATTCTAGTGTCGCCTGGGAATGGTGTTCTGTGGAAAGAGCATTGTGTATTAAATTGCGGGGTCTTGAATTGCTTTACAGATTAGTACGGTTGGTGGAATAAAAGTGCAGGCTTTGCCACCTTGGCGGAAGTTCGTGGGAGCGTACCCACGGGGAAATTATATGAGTGTGGCATGCTAGTCACCTGATTGTTAAAGATTGAAATCAAGTACGAAGATTTTGGATACTACCATTAATGCGAGAGTTTATGCCTGAGAGACAATCTATTCCTTTGCTATGGATCGTGTGAGTTTGTTCCGAATTTGACAGCACCTTAGTTGTACTTGAGTTTCGTAGCGTATGGTGCTACCCGTCTCCCCAGGATTTGTATTATGCACTTGGCGTGCTTGTGGTTGATATTCAGATATTTCGTAAGTATAAGCATTAAGGCCTGATGTGTGTTTTCTTTGATTGTTATGTGCGGAGCGGGAGGCACGCCGCCACGGGTATACGGTTTGGATCGGGTGGCACGCCGCTACGGGTAAGTTATTTGGATCGGGTTGCACGCCGCAACGGTATCATGTTTGGATCGAGTTGCACGCTGCAACAATGATATGTTGAGTATGGTTCCTTATATTTATTCCTGTATATTTTGTTTCTCATTTTTTGAGAAGGGTTCATAACATCTGTTCGACGGTTTATTTCATTGACGGGCTGGGAAATTCTTTTCCAGATTTCTTTTCTCCTTACTTGTCATATTTGAGTTGTAGCTTGTCGGTGCATTGATGGCATCATATGAGATCTGAGTCAGTGTTTGGGGTGGCTTATTGCCTGAGTAGCTTGTACTGGGTGAGACGAGATTATTGGTTATGAAATTAGTGCAATTAGATTTATATAAGGTACATTAATGGGAAAATATCGGTATTCAGTTCAGAATAAAGTAATGGTTCTTATCAGGAGGAGAGACTCCATGAATTATTGATTCGGCAGGTGGTTATGAGTTTTTACACATCTTTTCGTCGTGGTCGTATTACGAGATTTGGAACAGGATTTATCTGCATCATGAGATGTATTGCGGGCATCAGATTCGTGAAATTTCAGCTATTTTGGGGGATGTTATTATGGACAACCGACTTATGTGGTACATGGTGCGATTTCGGCCTAGGTGTAGGATCATGTTGTGGTACAGTGCGTGGTGATTGGTACAGTGTTCGTGTGTTAGAATCAGGTCTAATTAAGAAATTCGGAAGTTGGAACTTGGTTTTAAAGCTTGTTAGCTAGGGCTAAAAGGAGGACCTTCAGTCCCGCTCAAGCTAATGTGCCCAAATGGGTTGTGATAGCACAGGTAGGTGCACTAGGTGCTAAACAGTAAATTTGGACAACTACGAGTAGCTTCATTTTGGATATTATGACTTGCATGTGTGGTCGGAATTGAATCTCGGGATGTTCGGGATTGATTTGGAAAGAAAATTCTAAATTCGGAAGCTTTAATTTGAAAGAATTAGCTTAGGTGTGAATTTTTAGTAAACGACCTCAAAATCAGGATTTGAAGGTTCCAATAGGCTTGTATGATGATTTTAGCCTTGGACGTATGTTCGAGTCGAGTATCGGATGGCCTGGGAGTATTTTGGCGCTTAGAACGGAAGGTTGGCATTTTGAAGGTTTAATAATTCTCTAAGTTTGAGTTGAAGTAGATTTTGATGTTATCGATGTCTGTTTGGGACTCCGAGCTTGGAAATAGTTCCGTATGGTGATTTTGGTCTTAGTAGCATGTCCGGACGTTGATTTGGAAGCCCGTAGGTCGTTTCGGCGTCAATTGGCAAAAGTTGGAACCTTAGATGATTTTTGGGAAGTTGACCGGGAGTGAAATTTTTGATATCGGGGTCGGATTCCGATTCTGAAAGTGGGAGTAGGCCCGTAATGCTAATTAGGACTTATGTACAAAATTTGAAGTCAATCGGACTTGATTTGATAGATTTTGGCGTCCAATGTAGAAGTTTGAAGTTCTGAAGTTCATAAAGCTTGAATTGGGGCATGATTCATAGTTGTGATGTTGTTTGATGTGATTTGAGGCCTCAGCAGGCTCGAGTCATGTATTGAGACTGGTTGGTGTGATTGGACAGAGTCCCGGGGGTCCTCGGGTGTGATTTGGAGTGGTTTCGGACTAAGTTTGGGTGTTTTGATGCTGCTAGTTGCTGGTTCTGATTTTGTCCTTCGCGTACGCGAAGGGAGTCCCGCGTTCGTGAAGAAGGATTTTGTGCCAATGGATTTTGCTCTACGTGAACGCGACATAGTGGTCGCGAATGCGAAGGGAAAACTGAAGCAACCCCAAATGCGACAGGGAGGTTGCGAACGCGTAGAAGGAAAGGGGAGCTGGGCCCTAGAGCTTGTTTAGCCTACGCGAACGCGAGGCTTACCCTGCGAACGCGGAGCAATGAGGACGGAAGGCTTCGCGAACGCGTCCTTCTGGTCGCGAACGCGAAGAAGAGATTTTGGGGCAGTGGCCTTTGGCCTCCGTGAACGCGAACAAGGGCTGTCTGGGCAGTATATAAGTTAGCAAAAACGGGTTTGGCTCATTTTTATCTCAAATTTTCCATGGGAGCCGAGCCTGGGGGTGATTTTGGAGGAGCTTCTTCGTCACCCATCACAAGGTAAGTGATTCCCACCTATTACAAGTTAAATACTTGGTTTATATATGGATTTAAACATGAAAATTAGTAGAAATTTGGGATTTTAGTAGAAAACCTAAAATTAGTATTTTTGGATTTTAACCACGAAATTTGACATGGAATTTGGGATAAGTTATATATTTGAGTTCGTGGTATTATGGGTAAAGTTTATCTTTGAAAATTTTCAGAACTCGGGCACGTGGGCTCGAGGGTTGATTTTATAGACTTTTCGAGCGGAGTTGGGAATTTATATAAATTGATCAATTATGGGTATTAGAATAAATTTTGACTGGTTTGCAGATTGTTTGAATAGTTTTGGATCTACGTGCTTTGATTTGAGGTATTAGAGAGGCTTTGGAGCCGGTTTTGAAACTTCGGAGCGAGGTAAGTCTCCTGTCTAACCTTGTGAGGGGAAAACTACCCCTAGGTGATGTAATTGTTATGTGTTACTTATTCTAGGGGCTACGTACGCATAAGGTGACGAGAGTAATGCGTAGCTAGATTCATGTTATGTCCGGGTAAACTTAGGTTCACACGATGCTATAGCTATACTACTTGAGTTGTCTTCTTCCTATTTAATTCCTTTATTTTACGTTGCGACTTGAGATGAGAATTGTGTAGAGTGGTAGACTCAATATGGTAGAGATTCACGGGCTTCATGATTAGCCGCAAAATAATTGTACTCCCCTTACGAATTTCTCTCGCGTTATGCGTTTTAATCTAAAGGTTTCCTTTAAAAATTTATAACTCACACGTCTATTCGTGAGTGGGGTCAAAGACCCGTTAAAGCTTCTTATTCTAATGGGATCGGTCCGTTCGCCTCGGCAGTATAATAGATACATCTATAGTTCGTGTCGTTCGACTCTCGGCAGTGCGCACATTATGATGGGATCGGGCCGTTCGCCTCGGCAGGATTATGTATCACACTCTCATGGGAGAGGGCTGTTCGCCTCGGCAATATAATAGATGTATCTATGGTTCGTGTCGTTAGACCCTCACCAGTGCACATATTATGACGGGATCAGATTGTACGGCTCGGCATTTCTATAAAATACTCTTATGAAATCATGCGTAATAATTGTCAAGAAGCCAGCATATTTGTGAGCTTGTTCCTGATTGAACTGTGACGACCTATACAGTAAGGTCCATATATATATATATATATATATATACACACTCCAATTGAGGAGGTAATTACTAGCTGAGAGTTTGAATCATTTCTGAGAGGAGGACTATACCACGTATTTACCCTTGTTATTTCATTTATCTAATCCGACTCCCTGTTTACTTTTACTGTATCTGTCTTGTTGGACCACTAGAAAGTGTCGATGTCGACCCCTAACTACTACTCTGGGTTAGGCTAGATACTTACTGGGTACGTGTTTATTTACGTACTCATACTACACTTGCTGCACTTTTTGTGCAAGTTCATATATATCCTGTGGTCTTTGGACGCAGAGGCATGGATATTTCGGGGGCTTTACCGTGAGCTGCATCACATGTTACGATCCGCAGCCTGTAGAGTCTCCATCAGAGTTATTCATATTTTTCCTGTCTAACTTGTATTCCAGACAAATGTTGTATTTTATTATATTTTCCTAGTTGATGATCATGCACTTGAAACACCGAGTTTTGGGGGTTCCTACGGGTTGTTCACCACTATAGTTCGTGTATATTCCAGTTCACGCTATTTCATTAATAAAAATTATGATTTTCAGGTACTAGAATGAGTAATTAAATTGACTAATCATTGTTGGCTTGCCTGATAGTGGTGTTAGGCGCTATCACGACCTTTCACGGATTTTTGGTCGTGACACTTTTATTATTTGGTCTACGAAAATAAAGTTCGGGTAAAGAATTCTGTTGAACGGGAATAAGGTGTAAGGCATTTTCCAAATCCCGTGATTCTAGCACGCTCGATTTATTGACTACATTTGGCTTATACTGTTTTTGGATAAAATTGTGCTTTATTGTTCTCATGTTTTACCTATGTCCGCTTTTTATTGCTTGATTATTTAACAATGTTTTGAATAAAATAAGATGTCGTAACCACACTATGCAAGTGAATGTTTGATCGAGACAAAAATTATTAATTGTCATAACAGCGCTACGCACGCGAATCCGTGGTTATGACAATGATTAGTAGTAGGTTATTACTGTTACGCGGCGCCTTCCTGAGGTTCTTTGGAAGGGCAACGTAAGGCTAAGCAATCGATGTCAATCCGATTGTTGTCCGCCAACTGAGGTCCCCTCCGTACGCTAGACTAGATTGTCAGTGCCGTACGAAAAACCAATATCGTGAGCAACGAGAGAATTGAGAGCTGTAGAGAAAACTGAGAAAAGAGCTTGCTTGTATAAATGAAAGGCTATTACAAAAGCTACGCGGTGTCGAGGGGGAGAGACACCAGTACAGAAAAAGGCTTGCTTGCTAGAGAGAGTTTTGAATGCTTGTTCCCCCCTAATAATTCTTAAAATAAATAAACCAAAGTTACATGAGTTGTCCTAAGAAAGCTGTAAGTCCATACTAAAAGAAAATAAAGTAAATCTATTCTATATTTACAGAGAAAAGGATTTAGTCTTCTATAAAGTATAAACAAGTCCGTCAGTAGCAACTTTGTCATTCGGCTCAGGGTCCGCGCGCGTGGCGCTGTGGGCATCTACCTGTGGCTGCGCACTGGCGCTGGCTGTCAGTGGGGCGACAGAGGCGCTTGCGCACTTGTCACTTGGAGCTGCCAAGACCACGGGGCCGACCGTGGCGCTAGGCGTTGGGAGGCTTGCCAGGACGGCACGGGGAGCGTCCAAGGGGTCATGGGGAATCGCTGGAAAGCCGCCCATGACATTCTCCCCCACCTGAGTTGGCGACGTCCTCGGTGCCTTACTTGAAAGATAATCATTAATTAGGTTCTTGAAGACTTTGAGGTTTGTCCCCCTCTCCCAAGTATTCTCCTCTACATCACGTCCCTGCCATTTCACTAAGAACTCTTTGTGATCTTTCCTCGAGGCATGAATCACTCTATCATCAAGAATAGCTTCAGCACACCTTTTCCCAGCTGAATTGGGGCCTCAAATACTAGGGACTGTAAGTTGGCTCCGTGAAGGATCCTCCGTATCTTCCTGAAAAGGTTTCAGGAGATTAACATAGAAGACATGATGAATTTTCCACCAAGCTGGGGTATCCACCCGGTATGCAACTTTTCCAATGTGCCTTTCAATGGACAAGGGTCCAATATATTTTTGCAACAGGCGAGGGACATGGACTCCCGCAAATAAGTACCGCTTTGGGATCTTGACCATCACTTTGTCTCCTACCTGATATTCAACAAAGCGACGATTTTGATCAGCATGCCTCTTCATCCGCTTTTGGGCTTTGACAAGATAGCTCCGCACTATCTCCAAATTTCGCTTCCATTCTCTTGAGAAGCTAGCAGCTCGAGGAGACTTTGCCATGTTTAGAGCATTCACAGTGTGTGGGAGTATCGGTTGCTGTCCGGTAAAAATTTCAAAAGCGTTCTTGTTGGTACTAGAGATCTTTTGTGAATTGAAACACAGTTGAGCAGCATCCAAAAGCTTCACCCAATTCTTCTGCAAACCAGTTACAAAGTGGTGGAGATATTCCTCCAGCATGCCGTTGAACCATTCCATCTGGCCATCAGATTGCGGATGAAAACTTGAATTGTGGCTTAGTTTTGACCCAAGGCACTTGAAGAGTTGACTCTAGAAGTTGCTAGTGAAGCGCGAGTCGCGATCACTAACGATATCTTTGGGCAAACCCCAATATTTGATGACACGAGAGAAGAAGAGTCGAGCTGTATCTTCTGCTGATATATACTGTGGGGCTGCTATAAAGGTAGCATACTTGGAAAACCAATCCACCACAACTAAGATAGTTGTGAGATCCCCGACCTTGAGCAAGCCGGTGATGAAATCCAGAAAAATGCTTTCCCAAGGTCTCTTTGGGACAGCCAGTGGTTCCAAGAGTCCTGCTTGTGTCAGACGATCCGACTTGTCCTTTTGGCACACTAGACAAGTTTTCACATACTGAGCGACGTCGTCGGCCATTTGAGGCCAATAATATGCACGGCGAAGTAACGCCATGGTGCGTTCTTCACCAGGATGACCTACCCACAACGTGTCGTGGCATTCCGCCAGAAGGGTCCTTCGCAGATCTCCTCCTTTGGGGACATAAAGTCAGTTTCCTTTCACTTTCAGGAAACCATCTTCTGTGTAGAACTGGCGAGTCTTGCCTTGTTCTACCAAAGTAACCAAATATTGTGCAGCAGGATCCTTGATAAGCAGACCCAGTATCTGGTCTTTGATGTTGGTGGCTACTTCGCTCCCCCTAAGGGTGGCGAGTAGGCACACAGATGCTAGATCCGCTCTCCGACTAAGTGCATCAGCAACTTGGTTAGTCTTCCTACCGTGGTACTCCAAGTTGAAGTGATTCCGCTAGAAGCTCCTGCCACCTAGCCTTTCAACCATTCAGCTTCGGCTGGGTCAGGAAATGGCTAATAGCTGTATTATCTATCTTGACCACGAACGGGATTCCCAATAGATAATGCCTCCAAAGGCGTAGGCAATGGACTACAGCTAATAATTCCTTCTCGTGGGCGGCATAGCGCCGCTCTGCATCCTTCAGCTTCCGGCTCTCATATGCTACAGGATGCCCGTCCTGTAGCAAGGCTCCACCAAATGCATAATCGGAGGCGTCCGTCTGTACCTCAAATGGCTTAGCCAAATCAGGGAGGGCCAAGACGGGGCTACTAGACATAGCCGCTTTCAAGCCGTTGAAGGCCTATGCTCGCCTGGATCCCCAATCCCAAGGCGTGACCTTCTTGAGGAGTTCTGTTAGCGGTACTGCAATGAGGGAGTAGTTCTTCACAAAACGGCGATAGAAGTTGCATAGGCCAAGGAACGCCCTCAAGGCGTGGACGTCCTTCGGCGGCGGCCAATCTGTGATAACCTGAATCTTTTGTTGGTCCATCTTGATCCGCCCTTCCTTAATGACATGCCCGAGGAAGTCGATCTGTTTTTGAGCAAATGAGCATTTGGGCAGCTTCACATATAATTCATGCTCCCGCAATCGTGATAAGACCTTCCGCAAATGCTCTAGATGTTCCTCCAATGTTTGGCTATATACAACAATGTCGTCCAAGTAGACCACCACGAATTCATCAATATATTCCCGAAAGACTTGGTTCATCAGGGTGCAAAATGTGGCTGGTGCATTAGTCAAGCCGAATGGCATCACCAAGAAGGCGTATGACCCATACCTCGTCATGCACGTCGTCTTGTGCTCGTCGCCCTCTGTGATTCGCACTTGCCAATAACCAGTCTTCAGGTCTATCTTGGTGAACACCGCCGCACTACCCAATATGTCGAACAAGTCAGCCATGAGTGGGATAAGATACTTGTTCTTCACCGTGATTTTGTTTAGGGCCCGGTAATCCACACATAGCCGTAAACTCTCATCATGTTTCTTTTGAAATAGCACAGGGGACCCGTATGGGGACTTGGAGGGTACGATGATCCCTGTGTCTAGCATTTCCGTTAATTGTCTCGAAGCTCGGTGAGTTCGAGTTGTGACATTCTGTATGGTTCCCGGGCAGGTAGCTTCGCACCCGGCACCAACTCAATTTCATGGTCCACAGTACGCCTCGGCGGAAGACGCTTTGGCATGTCTTGTGGCATGACATCTTCAAATTCCAGTAACAACTCCTTCACGGGTGCAGGGAGAGGACCCGAGGAGCGTTCTATATCTTCGATGCATAGAGTAGCCAAGAATGTAGGTTCATGTCTTTTGACCCCCTTCTTCAACTGCAAGGCCGAGATGTTTTCCACGGCCATCTTCATGGGCATACACGGGATGGAGCAGGGCTTGGCCCCGTTTGTTCCCATCATCAGTAGCATGTCTGCATATGGCACAGGCATGGTGTTGGTTTCCCTCAGGAATTCCAACCCCACTATCAACTCGAAGTCGTCTATGATCACCACCCGCAGGCTGATTTTTCCTTCATAAGGGCCAAGTTTCACTGGCACATCTCTGGCTATTCCCCCAACTGGTTGAGGAGGTGAGTTGATAGCCTTGACACGACCTCTGCCCTTTCCTATGACTAGGCCAAGGCGTTCCACCTGAGTCGAGGCTAAATCGTTGTAGGTTGCACCCGTGTCTATCATTGCTCGAATAGGTTTGCCATTTACCTTCACCTTGACGAACATTAAGGTCCGCTCCTGCTTAGGAGGGGTCTTCTCGCCCGCCTTCTTTTTCCCTTTCATTTTGATTGGACAGGGGTCCTTCTTCTTACGGATACCAGCATTGGTCTCCGCCAAGGTGTCAGAAAAAGAGCCAACAATTGCATTGAAGGCACCTACCGGCTCAGTCTGATCCGCATCATCAGATTCATCATCTGTCCCATCATCAACAACTTGATGAGCATTCATCTGTGCATGTGGGCACTCGTTATTCTAATGTGGTCCGCCACAATGACGACACACTGAAGAGGGTTTTCTCCTCCGATCATTGTTGGTAGATGCAGTGCTGGTACTGCCTGAGGAGGGAGCCCTAGATTTGTTTACAATCCGATCTCCTCCACTTCTGCTTGGGCCACTAGTACTTGAATGACCCCCTTTATATCCTCCTTTGACAGGCTGTTGAGGCCTGTCCTTTCGAGCTTCCACTTGATAGTCCCCAAGGAATTCCGCTGCTTGGATCGCCTTGGGTAATGTGTCTACCCTTTGTCTTTGAAGTTCCATACGGGCATACGGTTTCAACCCTTCCAGGAAGGTGAAGAGTTTGTCCTTATCCCCCATGTCACGTATGCTCAGCATGAGTGCAGAGAATTCTCGCACGTAGTCCCGCACTGACTTGGTCTGGCGAAGCTCCCGTAGTTTCCTCCTTGCATTACACTCAACATTTTCTGGAAAGAACTGTAAGCGTATGGCAGCCTTTAGTTCCGCCCATGTATCGAGAGTATCCTCACAGGCCCTGATGGCTTCGTATTTCACCCGCCACCAGAGTTTAGCATCACCTTGAAGATACATGGAAGCAGTTGCCACCTTCTTAGCTTCTTCTAGGCCTCCCACGGCATCGAAATACTGCTCGATGTCAAAGATGAAATTCTCCACTTCTTTGGCATTCCGAGCCCCACTGTATGGCTTAGGCTCAGGAATTTTCAGTTTCTGTGTTGCGGGAGCGAAGTTCATAGCACCCCCAGTTTGGTTCCCGCTTCCTCGAAGCAGGCACTGTAAAGCAGCATTGACAACATTGAGCTAGCCTGTCAAGTTGTCTATGGTTTGTTGCATGGCAGTCATCATGTCTGCCTCTTGTGCCCTGTGGGCAAAATCTTCGGCACGCGAGCTGGAGGCCCTCAAATTTCCCAAAAATTTCGGCTGCCTCTGTGGCTGCCGTTTGCCGGTCTCCTTCCGAGTCGGGGCTAACATTTTCAATGTCAACTTCGGCCTGGTGCATCCTGCGATCCAGGTCATCCAACCTTTGCAGTAGGCTGGTCTGTAGGTCAGGCACAGTTTCCACAATGGGCCGTAATGCGTCAACCGTCTATTCGAGGACAGTAATCCAGTCCCTGTAATTCACCATAGTCAGAAATGGTGTAATGGCAATGCGTTCCCTCGTCCGATGTCGAGCCTAGGATCTGATACCAACTGTTACGCGGCGCCTTCCTGAGGTTCTTTAGAAGGGCAACGTAAGGCTAAGCAATCGATGTCAGTCCGATTGTTGTCCGCCAACTGAGGTCCCCTCCGTAAGCTAGACTAGATTATCAGTGCCGTACGGGAAAACCAATATCGTGAGCAACGAGAGAATTGAGAAGTGTAGAGAAAATTGAGAAAAGAGCTTCCTTGTATAAATGAAAGGCTATTACAAAAGCTACGCGGTGTCGAGGGGGAGAGACACCAGTACAGAAAAATGCTTGCTTGCTAGAGAGAGTTTTGAATGCTTGTTCCCCCCTAATAATGCTTAAAATAAATAAACCAAAGTTACATGAGTTGTCCTAAGAAAGCTGTAAGTGCATATTAAAAGAAAATAAAGTAAATCTATTCTATATTTACAGAGAAAAGGACTTAGTCTTCTACAAAGTAGAAACAAGTCCGTCAGCAGCAACTTTGTCATTCGGCTCAGGATCCGCGCGCGGCGCTGTGGGCATCTGCCTGTGGCTGGGCACTGACGCTGGCTGTCAGTGGGGCGACAAAGGCGCTTACGAACTTGTCACTTGGAGCTGCCAAGACCACGGGACCGACCGGAGCGCTAGGCGTTGGGAGGTTTGCCAGGACGCCACGGGGCGCGTCCAAGGGGTCATGGGACATGGCCGGAAAGCCGCCCATGACATTACTTTTGGAAAAAATTACTATGTTTTGAAAAAAATTAGTTTAGGAAATTATTAAATACCACTATCGCGCTACGCAAACGAATCCACGATTATAGCGAGACGCTAATTAAATTAGGAATAATTAAGCTATTGAGATTATTGAATTAATTTATTGAATGTTAAACATCACGCTACGCAAGCAATTCCGGGAAGTTAAAGCTCGCCTACTATTTGCCTAGCATTTAAATTAATTAGAAGGAAATGAGTTAATTTAATTAATAACAATAATCTGATTTTTATTATTATTTTCTACCCTTATCGTTAGGAAAAATTATACAAATAAATGTTGGACCAACTCCATCTACTTTAAAGAAATGTGCCAACTTCTTGTAAAAGGAGAACTGGGTCAGCTTATGGATTATAGAGCTGTTGGGATGCTGAAATATATTATAAGAAAATGAGCCAGCTAAAATATTTATTAACTTGGCTCATGATGTTCAACTTATGTGGCCCAAATTCATTATTTTGAACTCTAATAACCAAATGGCCAACTGGAGCTAGCAATAATAGTTCATTTTACTCTGTAACAACTTATATAAAAAAATATCCTTTGAATTCTAACATGCTAAATCATGGTAATAGAGAGACCCTCATATGAATCAACAAATTAAATCAATCTCATGCTCAATCAAAAAGAGAAGTACATTGACAGTGTCACACTCAACTTTAGAACAAATGGCCATAACAAATTACAAGTGAAAATAATTTTTTTATTGTAAACCAAGAACCTGTATCAACCATATTCGTAAAACCTTAAACTAAAACTCCATTTGTAAATGTCTAAACAAGACTACTACTGCAAAGGAGACCATTTAACTTCAAAATGAAATCATAAGTATGACCAAACAGTGGCCAATTGGAAAAAAAAAAAAAAGGTTTAGCTTGGCAACGAACAGGGACAAACATAAAACTACATGGGTTCAAAATTTAATACATATTCCTTTTTGACACAACCAAACAACTGAGGGCCAAGCGGAATTATGTCCTAAACTTTGGCATAAGACTAAATATGCTCGACACAGTTTAATTAACTAACATATAATCATAACATTATCCAACATTCAAGAGCATGTAAAAATGAATTACAATAGACGAATGAAGCTACTAATATTTCCAGGCATCATTGGCTTTCATTCCAACTTGATTTTAGGAGTTTACATGGTCCAAAAGTTACCTGGACAACAGAAAGAAGACAAATACAGCAATTCAGCCCTTTCCAAAATCAAAAAGTGGACAGCAGAACAGCAAAACAGCGAAGCAGCAAAACAACAACAAACGGTAGATTTCGAACCCAAGAAGATTGACCAGAAATAGCCAGCAGTACAACACTTGAAACAAGTAGCTTATTTGCTCCAGAAATTCACTATAATTCCTCTATTTCTTACAAGTTTTGCACTCTAAGAAACACTCACCAAGTTCAGAATTTTCAGCTTACTATTGGATATGTTCAACTATTTTTTTTGTGTCTTTTTTAGTGTGTAAAAGATGTGTTCTAAGTGTAAGGGAGTGTGTGTAAGATGAGCTCTTTAAGTAGGAAAAATAAGTCCTTTTGGATAGATTTTGTTTCACCAAATATCTGTCCAAAAGGACTAACTTTTGTATGCCAAAACCGTCCACTTTTCACAAAAAAAACTGACACAAAGCAAGGTAGTTGTATTTTCTAACATGCTTAAACAGTAAAAGTAAACAACTATGTACTAAACCTTTTTTAATTTCAGCTTTTATCAACTCAAACTCAAATACTCAAACTTAATCCAATCATGAAATTGACAATGCAACAAAAAGACTTCAATTGGAACTAAACTAAATATCTAATGAACTAGATTAAATAAGTTTGATTTATGTAACTAATAGAAACGACAATTGAAATTAGGAAACACTGCCTAAAAACATAACTTAAATGAACATTGGTAAGCTATGGAACAACAATTAATATCAACTTAAACAAACGACTAACCGAATGACGATTCAACTACACTTAACTAGCTCGATCGATAAACAAGTTGTTAAACAACTAGGTAAACAGAGATGACTTAAAAAATCAATCATGCTAACTTGAAACTCGAATTAGCAGTGATTGATCAAAAACCAAAAGAAAAATAAAAAATAAAAATTAGGAACTAAACTACTGCTACTAAATTAAAAATTAAACAAAGGGATGACGATTATACCTAACAAACACACTGGATGCCAAATCGATCAATGAGGTGAACTTCGAGCACGATTTTGTAATTGGTGAATTATGACAGTGATTTCCAGCGAGCCAGCGGTCAATCACGATATCATCAACGACAAACTCGTGCTTTTAGTCATGAGATAGGCCAAGACAGAGGCGTGGTGGTGATTTTAAGCGATTTTCAGGCAGTGGTTGTCGCCAGAAAAAACTCGCCGGAGTTTTGGTCAAGACCAATGTCAAAATATAGCCTCCCTTGAGCTCTGTCATGTATGTGAACATTGGGGAGGAGAATATGAGTCAATCTTCAAGAATTTAAAGAAAAAGGGGCGGCTAGGGTTTCGAATTAGGCCAAATTCATGGAGTTTGGTGGAGATTCTAAGGATTTGAGTCATGGATTTGGAAAGAGAAGGAAGATACGAGGAGATGATGAAATGGGGGCATTTGGACCACTGCCCTTGGCGGCGGATGGCGGCGGAAGTGGTGGTGCGGCAGGCGGCGGCTGAGAGAAAGGGGAGAGAAGAGAGGGATCTAGGGTTCGTGTTGTGTGAAAAATGGCCAAAAATCCGATTTCAAAGGCATTATATACCTTAAAGGAGATTAAATCAGGACCGTTGGATCTTGAGAATTGAAGAGCTGAGATTGGATCTTGGTTTCACTTAATGAAACGACGTACTACGCCATTTTGGACCAGGTCTTGGCAGGCCATTTATCGGACCGGGTATGGCCGAATGGGGCTCAAATATTGGGCCAATTTTGGCTCAATGTTAATTAAAATATACTAGCCCAATCCCTTTTTCCACTAATGAAATTATAGTCTTATTTAGTCCTAAAGAAAATGTACAAGTAGAAAGAAAATCTATTTGATATATATAATTTAAAAATGCAAACTAAAATATACAAATAAAAGGTAAAAAAAATATTTTTGGTACTGTTTTGATTAAGGAATTCACATAAAAATGCACAAATGAATTCAAAGAAAAGCAACTAAAATAGTTAAAACCATCCAAAAGTTAGTTTTTTTTTTTATCGAGAATTAAAAGTGTGCAAAAATTAGGTATTCACAGCTACCCCTCTTTGCTCGAGAACATGAAAAGTTTTCGTGCAAAGAAAAGTGAATGTCGTGGCCAACGTTTGCTCACATAATACTCCAATAAAAGCATTTTTTGAGAAAAGGTGACCGACCCTTGCTTCTAAGGTTGCCTACATATCCATGCTATAAAGGAATCAAGTTAGTGTAGTTCTGAAAAAATTTGATAGCTGGGACTACCAGATACTGGAGTTAAGACTGTTGTTGTTGTTGTTACTTTCATCAAAAGGAAAAGAGAAGAGAGCTACATATGTCTGCAAACTAGGAGTTACAAAATTCCTATCTATGTGTCTTCTGGAGTCAAATCATGATTCTTGACCTGCTCGCTTGTGTTGAACTTAAATTGGATCTTGATGCTCTTTGAAGAAAAGATTATGAATCGATCTTAGTTGCTTGCTTTCCTGATCCGAAATTGAGAAGATGAATCTTGAGAAGCTAGATTGCTGACACATTGTCAAAATTAACTCTAACTATCCTGTGATCGAAAGACTTCTTTCTTCTGATGATAACTGAAACTACAAGCTTCAATCGTCACAACCTGTGCTCTACGTGGGCCTGCAAAGCCATCAAAGACAAACAAAACGAATAAAATTTTCTACCCCGGTTTAACGCTGAGAAAATTTAGTGAGTTATTAGGTAAAGCTGCAGATCAACTTATTTTATTTGAAAGAAGCAAAAATGATACTGAAGACTCTGAATCGAATACGCTTCTCTTAGGAGTAGGACTTATAAAACTTAGACTAGGAGGTACATCTCCTATGGGTAGCATTTAAATGACTACGAGATTGAAGGACTCGAACTAGGAATTGCGTCTCCTAGGATTAATAATTCATATTAGGAAGTGTGTCTCCTATTGGAATGATCAGGGTTGACTCAAGCTGTGCGTCTCCTACGAGTGAGGTTGAAGGACTCGGACTAGGTTGTGCGTCTCCTTAGGAATAAAAGTTCAGATTAGGAAGTGCGTCTCTTATTGAAATGACTCAAACTAGAAAGTGTGTCTCCTACAAATGAGGTTGAAAGACTTGGACTAGAAAGTGCGTCTCCTAGGATTGGTAGTTTGGATTAGGAAGTGCGTCTCCTACGAATGAGGTTGCATGACTTGTACTAGGATGTGCATATCCTAGGATTTGGTGGTTTAGATTAGGAAGTGTGACTCCTACGAATTAAAGGAGTTAGACTAGGAAGTGCATCTCCTAGGATAAATGGTTTCAATTAGGAAGCGTGTCTCCTATTAGAATGACTCAAACTAGGAAGTGCGTCCCCTACGAGTGAGGTTGAAAGACTAGGAAGTGCGTCTCCTAGGATTGATGGTTCAGATTAAGAAGTGTGTCTCCTATTGGAATGACTCAAACTAGAAAGTGTGTCTCCTATGGATGAGGTTGCAGGACTTGTACTAGGAAGTGCATCTCCTAGGATTTGGTGGTTTAGATTAGAAAATGAATCTCCTATTAGAATAACTCAAACTAGGAAGTGCGTCTCCTACAAGTGAGGTTAAAGGACTTGGACTAGGAAGTGCATCTCCTAGGATTAATGGTTCTGATTAGGAAGTACATCTCTTATTGGAATGACTCAAACTAGGAAGTGCATCTCCTACGAGTGAGGTTGAAAGGCTTGGACTAGGAAGTGCGTCTCCTAGGATTGATGGTTCAGATTTGGAAGTGCATCTCCTACGGAATAACTTAAACTAGGAAGTGTGTCTCCTACAAGTGAGGTTAAAAGACTTGTACTAGGAAGTGCGACTCCTAGGATTAATGGTTCAGATTAGGAAGTGCGTCGTCTATTAGAATGACTCAAACTAGGAAGTGTGTCTCCTATGAGTGAGGTTGAAAGGCTTGAACTAGGAAGTGCGTCTCCTAGAATTGATGGTTCAGATTAGGAAGTGCATCTCCTAGAATTGATGGTTCAGATTAGGAAGTGCATCTCCTAGGATTGATGGTTTAGATTAGGAAGTGCGTTTCCTATTGGAATAACTCAAACTAGGAAGTGTGTTTCCTACGAGTGAGGTTGAAGGACTTGTACTAGGAACTCCGTCTCCTAGGATTAATGATTCAGATTAGGAAGTGCGTCTCCTATTTGAATGACTCAAACTAGGAAGCGCGTCTCTTACGAGTGAGGTTGAAAGGCTTGGACTAGGAAGTGCATCTCCTAGGATTGATGGTTCAGATTAGGAAGTGCATCTCCCATTGGAATAACTCAAACTAGGAAGTGCGTCTCATACGAATGAGGTGAAGGACTGAGAGGGAAAGTAACCAGGAGTTGGCACCCTGTATTAGTGAAAAGGAATGTAACCAGGGGTTGGCACCCTGTATTAGTGAGAAGGAATATAACCAGGGGTTGGCACCCTGTATTACTGACATAGAATATAACTAGGGGTTGACATCCTGTATCGCTGAGAAAATGTAACCAAGGGATGACACCCTGTATCACTTAGAGAGAAGGTAACTAGGGGATAAGATACCTTGTATGAAAATGGAACCTCACTAAAGACTAGTGTACCTTATGTTGGAAAACACAGCTAGGCATTGGTGTACCCTATACTGAACATGCGTTACAATGGTTGATGATGTGATTATGGGCATATCTAGAAGGAAAAATAGAGACTTTGAAGAACTTACCTTTGGTGACATTCTTCCTTGAGAACTTCATTTCTACACTACTTTGCTTCCTGCTTCAAACAAAGAAAGATTTGTGAGTTTTCAAAGAGGTGGTCGGTTTGTGGCCTTGATGCCCTGAGTAGTTTGAATTCGCGGCCACCTTTGCTGAAGAAGAACTGATTCTTTCAATGTGGTACCGAGTTGCTCGGATATTCTATATTGCTTTCTGGAGATCTTGGCTTTCTATCGTCACCCCCCCCCCCCC
>MCJB01049186.1:37274-99380 GCA_002018475.1 Nicotiana obtusifolia
CCCCCCCCCCCCCCCAATTATTTCGTACTCGTTGTCTAAGGTGTTGCTGAACCTTGTCTATAAAGCAAGTCTTCACTTTGGCTATTTTTTCCTTTAAAAATCAAACTTGATTATCTTGCACCCGATATCAGTTTGTGTCTGTGGTGCTATCAGCTTCACCCATGAAGCAAGTCTTGCTTAGCGACCTTTCCGATTTCTTCAAAACACTTTGTTCGGCTTATTAGAGAAAATCACAGTTGGATTTGTACCTTTGTCAATACTGTGTATGCCCCACATCTTTTGTTTTGCATTTTTGGGAAACGATGACCAATTTGTGGCCCTTTTCTTTGTTGGCTTCTAAGCAAATAGACCAGCAAAGTTTTCTCTTTGGAACTTCCGTCTGTATGAACCCTCAGATCTTATTTAACTTCAACAACTTATTGTGCATGTTGCTTCCTGGGTATGTCCTCTTTGATATGCTAGGATAGAACTTGCTTTGTACAGTTAGAAAGCTGGTAACAGATTTTGAAGTCATTTCCTGTGTGTTTAAACAAAGACCGACTCAAAATAATAATGCAAATGGACATAATGACGCGATGTGAAAGTGAGAAGGAATAGTATTTAACTAAAATGCCGCTTTAGGGGGAAAAAAAGAAAGAAATAATGGGATCATTTGAATGGGTAGCTAAGTATTAATGATCAATACATGCATTTTGAACTGAGCGGCCAAATCTATCCAACCAATCTACCCTTTCTTCTTGTTGTTCCCTTTCGTCTTTGAATTTAGCCTCTTTGTGCCAATCATTTGCATCAATTCACAACTCACCTTTGACCAGCAATGCCTCGAAAGATTTCACCAACCAGTCTCTCTCATTTATTTATCTCTACTTACCATCGCCTTAGCGTGCCTATGAGGGTTTTCACTAATAAGAGTCACTCATTTTCATTCATAATCCTTTTTTTTCTTTGTGAGCAACTTGACACCATTCTATGTCGTGTAACAACTATTGTTTATTGTGTGCTTGCCTTGGCATTCTTAAAGAGTAATTGGGAGGTTTTTATTTGGAAGGCTTTTGGATAGGTCTAGAAAGAAAGGGTCGCATGAAGGCTCAAAATGGACTCAAGATGATAGGCTGTATACTTACAACTCTTGGAATCGACTCTTTATAAAAACATAAAGAACTTTTGCCCCAGTTTCAAATACTGGGGAATTTTTATTTTTGATTTAGTTGGATTGAACCCTAGTGTAGAGTTGCCTACGTATCATTTAAAGGAATCAAGTCAAACATAGTTCAAACTAACAAGAAAGATTTCTTGGTTGTTTTACTTTTGTTTTATCTTTTTTTCTTTTCTCTTTTCCTTTTCTTCTCTTTTTTTTTTTTTTTTATAATCAAATTGTCCTAGCTCCTATTTTCTAGTGACATGGATCTTTGATTCCCAATTTTTTTTACTCTATACTTGATTCCAAAAGAGGGGGTCAAGAAAAAATATAACAGGCTCAAAAGGGGTAACAAAGGGTATAAAGTGTTTGGGTAGCAGAAAAAGGGCCTCACAGCCTCAAGAATGCCAAACATTCTATATCTTCTTAGGTTCGGCATTGATGGACATGATTGTCTTCTTGGTTTTGTTAGTTGTATAGATCCGTAGTCAAAATCTTGTTCGCAACAAATGACCTTTGACAATTTGGAGCCACTTTCTCTTGGTCTTCGTCTGGATGTGGAAGGGTGCACTTCAATACCAGCTAATCCATTTTAAATTCCCTGGGATGCACCTTCTTTGGGGATTTGGATCATCTTCCCTGAAATGATTAGATTATGCAGGCCATGGCAAAAAGCCTTTCATCGATTAGTCTAACCAGATTTCAAAACTTTCAATTATCCTTAACCTCTACGGATATGACTGTTTTGGTTCCATATGACACATGTTTATCATCAAAGTTCTTCAACTTCTTATTTATCCTCCAAGTGCTTTCATCGATTCAATTCAAGATTGGACAGGCTTTCTAAAATCTAGTCGAAAACTCCGCATGCATGTCAGATCACTAATATTGGCGTGAAAAAAACTATATATGCAAAAGAACCATACACAGTGGATTAAAATGACACAAAGCGAAAAGTTACATTTTATTGATTAAAGGATAGATAGGTTTGATGACAGGACAAACAAACAACATCTGGATCACAACCTCGAAATAATCTGGATGATAGAAATTATGACAAAATAAGTTACCAAGACTCCTTCCTGGCAAGGAAGGGAGTGGCTTTCCAATTATCAAGCTCAACAACTTAGCTATGAATTTGCACATCAGCATCAAATAGGACCTTCAACAATTTGATTTCCTTGCATTCAGTGGATATGTTATTGACTTTTTTCACCAACCATCCCCATATACTTTATCATTGTAAATCATCCGAACAATGTGTGCTTGGTCATGACGTTTAGGGTGCCGTTATCTTGGACCACAATCATCACTTCTTGAACCAACATTTCTATTTCTTTTTTTAAAGCCTGACAATCCTCAGTGTTATGCCCCTGGACATTAGAATGGTACATGCATGACGAGCGCAAAACCGGTGTATAAAACTTAGGCTTGCTAGTCAAAGATAATATATTATTAGATCGTCTCCATAGGGATTGGTTTAAATAATATTCTAATAAATCTTCAGCTTAACACTATCAAGGAAAATAAACCTCTGATTTAAGTTATTATCGACTAGTAATAAAAACTAAGATTATCAATTGTGAGAAAATAATGTAAATTTAGTGACTAAGTAGCAACGATTGAATATCAAGATGCGAAGTAAGGGCTGTGACAAGATATGTGATCAACTATTACTCTAGGTAACTCCATGCTAAATTCAGTCTTAACTTCTATTGACTCTTTCGATTTCAACAGATAATTAGGCTATCTAAGGATTCAAGTTCTTCTTCCGAATGAATGAGAGTTCCGTTAACCAACCTAAAGACAAGTCCTATGTACATATGTAAAATTACAGTGAGTGAATGATCTTTCGAAGAACTTCCCTCGACTATTCTTCCAAATTTGGGTCACTTGATAACTCTCCAAGCTCTTTCGATTACCTATGAGAGGCGTAAAATCAACCCAAACAAGATAACACAATGCGAATTGTAGCAACTCTTCTCTTTCGATTAAATTAAAACTACAATTGGCCTTGCCATTCAATTAATAGGTCATAAAACGAATTCAGGGAACTAACAAAAAGTAAACCCCAACGATAGTCAAATCACAATATCTGCCAATAACCCTAAGAAAGATTATTCCATAGTGGAGAAGTTATTTATCACAAGAGTATTAGAAGAGCAAAAAAAACATTACAATTCCCAAAATCAAATAAACTTCCGGTATTGAATGAATTGGATGAAGTATTTTGAGTCTCTGTTGTTTCCTTGCCTTCTTCTCTCAAAAAGTTGCTCCAAAATCTCCGATACTTGTTTTCGAAACGAGCTATGCTTCATATAGGTCAAAAAGGGCCGCCTCAAAATTTACAAAAATAGCCCTGGGTAAAATTCCCACCTGAAGGTGTGACCGCGCTCATGGCCATGCACCTCTGGCAGAATACTGTGTCACTTCCACGGTCATGTGCGCGCCGGAAGTCGCTCGTGTGCGATTGTGCACCTGAGTTTTTCTCCTGCTCAACTCTTTTTCCTCCCACTAAGTGCACTATTCGTCCATTGATCCCCACCCAAATCTGACCAAATTTTCATCGAATCAGCCAAAACAAAGATGCACAATGGGCATAAATAATAAGTAATTTTAAGCTCGTCAAACACCCCCACACTTAGCTTTTGCTCGTCCCGAGCAAATCTAAAATGAAAAGGCTCCTATTATTGCAACCACCTCAGATAAGTGGCCGGCTAAATCAACTTGATACCATCTTGGGGTCACATTCGACCTCAACCCTGGTCATAACATTCCACTAGTGTTGTGGTCAAATTGGCACCAAATCCTCGATACATCTCACCAGAAAGAGACAATGTCCATTCACACACCGATTGCAACTAACGGCCTCGAGTAGTACACAATAATCGCCCACCCTCACAAAGAAGTGACTCATGCTTCCCAAAGTACCATAAGCGTGGCTATCGTGTAACTCTCCACTAATGTAGGAACAACCTCATCTAGATCATGTAGGACTTTGTATTGGGTTGTAATATAGGCTATGGGATGGGTTGGATATAATTTGTATAAGAATATCTACACCTCCGTAAACACTTTAATACCAACAACTTCATACTTTGTCCTACTCCTTTTTCATTGACAATTATCCAAAAACTCCCTAATCTCAATTCTTTAAGCATAACATACAAGTATTTTACATCAACAAGTGGGACATTCACTCTCATTTCCTTACTCAACCTGAGCAAAATTTTCTCTTCTCTTTATTTTTTTCTTCATAACCCCCTGCTCTCGTACCTCGCTATCATTCATGATGTTATACTTTTTTTTTTCTACATAACCTTGGTTCCACTCAAAACCAGCCCCCACCCCCACACTTATGTCTCTTCATTTTCTAGCATTACACACAAGGCCTGAAGTGCTTAGGGATGGCTATAGGTTCAGGTCGTACTGTGATTGCCAAAGAAAGAGGAAATTAGGCTCAATTGGGTTGACTAGGGATAAATTATCAGTTCTCACGAGGGTTCAAAGCAGTCGAAGGAACAAGAAGCTATCAAAGAAAGCCTCCTGTCATCTCCAAACTCGACTATTAGCTAAGATTTTGCATTGAGTTACAAACAAGCCAAGTTCTAGACCTTGTCAGGCATGATCACTAAGCAAACATTTGCCATAACCCACATAGTGTCTCGGATTGGCACACAATTCAGACCGTAGTCACCAGTGGTCTCTCTCACTTACATAGGCAGGATCATGCATCCCACTACTCAGGCATAGTCAACTTTGCCAACCACAAGCAACTTTTTAAAATCCTAAAATAAAGAAATAACAAAAATCTACTCCAAAATGTGGCTGGTTCAAAATATTACGACCATGGTAAAAAAACAAACAAGAAACCCATGGAAGTACAAATGAAGAAGTTATCCTAAAATATTAAGAAATTATTTTTGGATTTATTTTTTTTCAAATAAGAAAGCAAAGTAAAAAAACAAAAAACTATTTGCACTACCCCCACCCCCCCCACTTGACTTGTGGCATGTCCTCATGTCACCAAAATTAAATGCAAGGGTGAAGAAAACTCCCCTGATCGGGTCATTTCGTGTCGGAGACGGTGCCGGGGTCCAGATGACAAGCCCGGTCAAGTGCACGTAGCCATGCCATGATCTTCTTATCGGACTTGGCATTCTATGTAGCAAGTGAGTCCACACGAGCTCCCATATCAGTGACTGAAGTACGCATCCCCACCATTTCCTGTTCTAAAGAGCCCATTCTCGTTTCCCATCCTCCACTGGAAGGTTCTCCAACACCCTGCTCATTCGGGGGAAAAGTAGCAATATCCTCACCGTGCACCTCCCTTACCTCGTCGGGCGCATCAGACTCCTCACTATATGTCTCAGCATCCCCAACAGGTTCCTTCCCAATCACAACTTTATCACCCCGAAATTTTTTGTTTGCGCTTGACTTTCCCATCCGTAGCTTTGTTGTCCAGTACCCGTGCCTCACAGCATAACCGAGTGACTAGTGACGGGAAAAAGAACCCATACCTCTGTAGTGGACAATGAATTGTCATCTCATCTTGAATGAACTTAGCCATATCATAGTCGTGGCCAGTGACAAAGCACCAAACCAGAGCTGCCCGGGGATCATTCACCTCAGTAGTGTTGCTTGAAGGCATGAGGCGGTTATTAATAATGTAAAGCCAGCATTTCCCCTCAAAAGTGGGTGAAGCAGAGTGAAATTTGTGACCGTGGATCAACCACACCACCTCCTTCCCCGTCATACAAATGGTTGCAAAGAATGTGAGCCATGGATATGGTTCCCTTATGTACGCCAAAAAGTAGTTGTTTACATCTGGGTCTTCCACGTACTCCGTCAAGTGATAGGCCCTTTGGATGGCCTCTTTGGAGAAGTCCACTTTCTTCTTTTAGACTATATAGACATGGTCCTCATGCTCCGAGCAGTTCACGTAGAAATCCCGAACAACCATTAGATTTGCCTCCTCAGGCTCTTCGAAGAACACCCCCATTCCTCGCTTGACCACTTCCTCGTACACTCTGGGACAGTCATTTTGGAGAGACCCAATATCGATTCCTCTTTCCGGTATGGGATTTTTGCCTGCTTTGCTATTAAATCGTTGTTGGTCTTCCCAAGAGACGAACTTATTCTGATCATATAGACGAACAGATACAGAAGCTCGCTACCTAGACGTGCTCGCCTGACCATTTGTGGAGGAACTTGCAGTTTTTCGTTTCTTGGATGGAGGCATTACACCTGAAAAAACCCGCCAAATATCAGCAAATAAATCACTGAGCGGACCAAGAAAGGCTACTCAGACTTCACCCTCACACTTGGTCACAAAATTACACTCTCAACCTCATTTTGGCATTTACACAAACACTTAACATGCATGGTTGTTCCTAATCCCCCACCCCCACCCCATCAAAGCAAATTTTAGCCATAGATGGACTACATACATACTAATTTCACTGCCTAGCAACTATATTTTCAATCTTAATGGTGAAACTCAACCTTCATTCCATAAGAAAAGGAGAACAAAAAATAAAATAAAAATTACTACAAAAAAACAAGGAAAAATGGAAACAAGGGAACAAACATCTCACATACCTGAGGGGTCTCTTGGGAGGAGTGCTCATGAGAAAGGGGAAGGGAGAAGAGAAGGAAAATGGGTGGGTTTCCTTCTTGTTTTGGTAGAGAGAGATTAAGAGGGGGAGGCAAGTTAGGGTTTTATTTTGTGTAAGAGGAGATGGAAAGGGGAAAAATTTTAGGGGGAAGGGGGGGGGGGAATTGAGGGAGGGGTCCAAATTAAAAGAAAAGGGGCTTACCTATATGGCAGTACACTGGTGCACATGCGCGGTCATGTGCGCGGCCGCGCATGTCCCAGCATAGGCTGACGACGTAATTTGCACGACCATATGCTTGGTATACCCTTCCAGGTTCGCGGTCGCGCACGCGGACACTCACAAGGAGCCTTTTAGAAGCCTCAATTTCGACCTTCTGCAATATATACTTTCCTACACCCACCAAGTCATCATATACACTAAAGTTTACCTAAATCTACGCTACAAGAAAGAAATAAACAAGAGGGAAAACTTAAGCTAGTAGAAGAGTTAGAGGTAGTTTTGAGTTATAGTCGTCATCTTGACTCAACCGGGCATCCTAAACTAATTATGATACTCGAGGATTGCTGAGCAAATCCTCCAGCAAGATATGGTTTTAGCCTGTGCCCATTCACTTGAAACTCTCTGTTCCGTTCATGCTCTATATCTCAATCGCCCTATAAGATGATACATGTTTCACCAGTCCCGTCCATCTAGACTTAAATTTTTTGGGAAACAATCTGAGTCTACTATTGTACAATAAGACCTTTTCCCCTTCATTAAATTCCTTCGGTTTATCAAACGGTCATGCCATTTCCTCATTTTGTTCCTTGAAAATTCGCGCATTCTCATACGCGTCCAATCTGGATTCTGCCAGCTCATTCACCTGCGACATTCTGTGCTCACCTTTCCATTGGCACTTGTCACATGCAGCCACGTAGGATCTTGCGTCCTTGTACAGATATGGCCAGTAAAAACCGGCCTCCATGATCTTCGCTGCTGTCCTATTTCCTCTATAGTGTCCTTCAACTACTCCATTATGACAATGGGACAATATACTTCCTATTTTCCCTTCTGGTATGTATCTCCGAATTACACCATCTACATCCAGCAATTTGAGTATCTCTTTCTGCACCACCTCCTCAAGGTTTTTAATCAATTTGCGCTGGGGCTGCACTACCTGTTTGGTCCCTTCTTCCAATAAGATCTTGTGCGTGCAGATTGCGGGGCTGATCCCTTGAATATCTGTTATACTCCAACCGATTTCCTTTTTATGCTTCCGTAGTAACTCCACAAGCATGTATTCCTGTTCACCTGTCAAATCAACAGCAACAATCACGGGAAAATTGTTAGTCTCCAAAAAAACATATTTCAAATGTGTCGGGAGTACTTTCAATTCCAGTTTTGGCTTGATCTTTTCTTTCTAGAATTCTTCTTGGTCTACCACCTGGTTCTCATCTTCTAGTGCCTCAACTTTCTTCTTGATCTCAAGATCTTCATCCTCTACTATGCTTGATTGACTAATGCATCTCTTTAATGAATTACCTACCAGCTCGTGCATCTTGCGTTATTCAGCTAACTCTCCCACCACATCCAGTTTGAGACAAGCATATGAAGATGCCTCATCACATAGGTATTTTATCATTCTCTTCATTTGAAACACCATTTTTTTCTTCCCCTTTGGTAGCATGAGTTGACCCTCATATATATTAAGAATAGCCCGGCTAGTGCAAAGGAATGGTCTCTCCAGGATTAGAGGTACCTCTTTATTCACTTCCATGTCTACTACGATGAAGTATATTGGGAAGACGAATTTGTCCACCTTCACTAGAATGTCCTCAATTATGCCCTCCGGTATGATCGTGGTCTGATTAGCTAGTTGCAAAGATACCGGCACAAATTTGATCACTCCTAGTTCTTCTTCCAATTTCTTGAACATCGATAATGGCATCAAGTTAATGGATGCACCTGAATCGCACAAGCCCTTGTAAAAATTTTCACTCCCCAATGAGCAAGGTTTAGTGAAACTGCCAGGATCCCATACTTTTGAGGAATTTTGTTTTATAGAATGGCACTGCAGTGGGCATTGAGTTTGACCACTTTTATTTCCTCGAGCTTCCTTTTACTAGAAAGGATTCCTTCAAGAATTTTGCATAGGCTGGCATCTGGGTGAGCACCTCAGTGAATGGTATGTTCACATACAACTATTTCAGCATCTCATAGAATTTCCAAAGCATTTGTCTAGTTTCTTCCACTTCATCTTTTGAGGATAGGGTAGCACTGGCATGTGCTTGATTTCTTCAACTGTGCTGCTTAATTTCTGCTTATCAACCTCCTTGACGCTAATATCCTCTTTAGGCGAAGATTCACCAATTTTCTGTTCTTTAGCTATCTTGGTTGAGTTGATCTCCTTCTCAGCTCTTGGTTTTGCAATGTGCTCTGCGAATATTTTCCCACTCCTGTGAGACACGACCTTGATCGTCTCTTATGGGTTCTTCTCAGTGTCTACCGACAAAGTCCCTGGAGCCCTTTCTAATAATAATGATGCGAGCTACCCCATTTGTCTTTCTAGATTTATGATGGTTGTGCCTTGCTCCCGGATAGTTGTTCTTTGAGTCTCAAGTTTTTTCATCTGATTTATTTATGAATATCTTCATTAGATCTTCTAACTTGAGTTGTTGGGCTTTGGAGGCTGGTACGGTTGCCTCTGTTGGTTTTGGAAGCCAAGAGGTCCTTCCACTGGTGCTCTGGGATTTTGCTGGTTCCATGAGTTCGAGCTGCCAGTTGAAGAACTCTATGAGAACCTCAGATGTCTCTGTCCCATAGAATTGAAATTACTACTGCCTTGGTAGTTGCGTCTGTTGAAATTTCCCAATGCCTTAACTTATTCTCCGGTGAAGGTTTGGCACACATGAGTTGGGTGTCCCAGTCCACAGATGTCATATCCCACATGTGGTTGATTTTGCACCTAAGCTATCGTCAGTTGCTTGATGTCCTTAGCTATAGCTGTAAATTAGGCTTGCATTGCTACAGACAGTACTATTTGGTGCACCTCCGCTGATCTTCTTCGATCCTCTTGGTTAGCGGACCATTGTTCTGTGTCTTCAGATAGTTCATTTAGAAGTGTGACAATCTCTTCTGGAGTTTTCTTCATCAGAGGACCTGCAACCGAACTATTCAGCAATCTCCTTGGTGACGGGTTTAACCCGTCCCAGAAATCTTGGAGTTGCATCCATTGCTTCATTCCGTTATGAGGGCACCTCTGCAGTAGCTCCTTAAATCTTTCTCATGCCTCGAACACTGTCTCACCTTCACCTTGGCTGGAATTGTGAATCTCCTTCCTCATCTGCCCACTCTTAGCAGCAGAGAAATATTTTTATAAGAACTTGGTAGTCATCTCCTCCCACGTACGGATAGACACTGTTGGTAGACTTCTCAACCACTGTTTGCATCATCCGTAATGGAGAAAGGGAATGCTCTGAGGTAGATGACATCATGTGACGCTCCATTATAGCGGATGTGTTCATAATTTCATCGAAGTCCATCAGATGGTTGTTGGGATCTTCATTGGGTTTGCCTCTGAATATACGATTGTTCTGAATGGTTTGGATGACTCCCTGCTTGAGTTCAAAATTGTTGGCATCAATGGGTAGGGGCCACACACTAGATTGCTGCTGCTTTTACACTGGTTTGGTATAATCTCTTAGAGACCTCCCAGGCCTGGCAGCTGCATTTTCAAATTCATCTTCGATCATGGTTCGGTTGGGATTGAACCTTCGATCTTTGTCGACTGTTTCATCCGCAACTCTACGGGCTGCTTCAGCTGCTATCCGTGCATCCTGTTATTGAGCTGCCTCTCTCGCAGCTAGGTTCACGTCCTTTTCATTGTTCACCATTCTATTTTGACTCGAAGTCTGACCCAACAGTGATCCGTTCGACTCTAACTTCCTTCTCAAGTACCGCATGTGCTTGTCTAATTCTGGATCGTATGGCACCAATTCTTCAGAGGAGGATAGAGTCATACATCACCGAACTTAACTTGTTGCCTGCACACAGATAATAAGAGCATAAAAAAGGAAAATAAAATAAAATAAGTTCCTGAATTAGCATCGAAAATTATTTAAAACAATATTAATCGCCAATCCTCGGCAACGACGCCAAAATTTGATGAGCGCAAAATCGGTGTATATAACTTAGGCTCGCTAGTCAAAGATAGTGTAGTATTAGATCATCTCCACATGGATTGGTTTAAATTATGTTTTAACAAATCTTCATCTTAACACTATCCAGGAAAATAAACCTTTGATTTAAGTTATTACCGACTAATAATAAAACCTAAGAATTATCGATATTGAGAAAATACTGGAAATTTAGTGACTAAGTAGCAACGATTGAATATCAAGGTGCGAAGTAAGGGCTGTAGCAATATATGTGATCAACTATTACTCTGGGTAACTCCGTGCTAAGTTCACTCTTAACTTTAATTGACTCTTTCGATTTCAACAGATGATTAGGCTATCTTAAGGATTCAAGTTCTTCTTTTGAATGAATGAGAGTTCCATTAACCAACCTAAAGACGGTTCCTATGAACATATGCAAAATTACGGTGAATGAATGATCTTTCGAAGAACGTCTCTCGACTATTCTTCCAAATTGGTCACTTGATAACTCTCCAAGATCTTTCGATTACATATGAGAGGCGAAAAATCAACCCCACAAGATAACACAATACGAATTGCAGCAACACTTCTCTTTCGATTAGTGTAAAACCACAATTGGCCTTGCCATTCAATTAATAACTCATTCAACAAATTCAGGTAACTAACAGAAAGCCAATAACCCTAAGAAAGATTACTCCATAGTGGAGAAGTTGTTTATCACAAGAGTATTAGAAGAGCAAGAAGACATTACAATTTCCAAAATCAAACAAACTTCCTTATTGAATGAATTGGATGAAGTATTTTGAGTCTCTGTTGTTTCCTTGCCTTCTTCTCTCAAAAGGTTGCTCCTAAATCTCTGATATTTGTTTTTGGATCGATCTGGGCTTCATATAGGTCAAAAAGGGCCGCCTCCAAATTTACAAAAATAACCCTGGGTAAAATTCCCGAAGGTAGACGTGCACGGCCGCACACCTAAAGGTGTGACCTCGCTCATGGCTGCGTATCTCTGGCAGAACACTTTATCACTTGCGGGGTCATGTGCGCGTCGAAAGTTGCTCGTGCACGGTCGCGCACCTGGGTTTTCCTCCTGCTCAACTCTTTTTCCTCCCACTAAGTGCACTATTCATCCATTGATCCCCTATGCATCACCTGCACTGAAAGACAACATATTAGACCCAAATTCGACCAAATTTCTATCAAATCAGCAAAAACAAAGACATACAGTGGGCATAAATAATAAGTAACTTTGAGCTCATCAATGCATTGTACAGCAGAGTCAAAATCTTTTGCATATGGATCAGGAACATACCCTTAAAGCGGCTTAATCATGCCATAACGTTTCAACCTTTCAAATAAACTTGTGTCGGATTCTATGATAAGCAAGAAATCTTTTCTTTGCTTCGATTCCCTTGAATACTCCTGTTTTAGACGAGGGTTGTAGGGTGATTGAAAGTTCTCCTGTCACGGGCGCAGGTCTCTTGGAGTTGGAGCCTGCATTTGTTGGTGATTGTATTGTTTGGCATAAGACCGAGCATCGAATGTTGCGTGCTGCAGAGCAACTAAATATTGAGGATCCGTGGGTGGATAGTAGTGCTTCGGGGAACCATAGGAAACCTTATGAGAGTCCTATATTGTTGAGATGCTCCCTTTTGACCTCTTTTCGACCCTGATGCCAACATGGTCTCTTCATCTTTCTTCTTTTGGTTAGCAAGGTTGTCCGACTTATTCTGGATTGCTTGGGTGGTTGTTTTGAGAGCCAGTTGACTTACAATTCGGCCCGTCTTGAGGCTGACCATTTCTCCTATCTTGATTGCTTTAGAAAAAGGTCTGCCCATTGCGGACATTATATTTTGAAAATAGTCAGGCTCCTAAACCTGAAGGAAGACAGTGATCAACTCGTGATCGCCCATGGGTGGCTTAACTCTAAATGCTTGCTCTCTCCACTTATTGGCATATTTCCTGAAGCTTTCATTTGGTTTCTTCTTCATATTCGAGAGGGAATTGCGGTCTGGTGCAATATCAATATTATACTGGAATTGTTTAATGAAGGCTTGAGCCATGTCGTCCCAAACATGCCAGTGAGCGATATATTGGTCGATGAATCATTTAGAGGCTACTCCCACCAGACTCTCCGCCAAAATAAACCATCAACAACTCTTCTTTACCTTTTGCGCCTCTCAGTTGGTTGAATTACCTTTCAAGTGGTCCATAGGGTTTCCATGTCAATCATATTTCTCAATTTTGGGGTCTTGACCCCTGGGGGTAAATGGATGTGAGAAAACATGCACAAATCACTGAATTGAGACACTTTTGTGACCACCTAGTCCTTGTATGTTCTTTATATTCTGCTCAAGACTTTTCATTTTCCTGGCCATCTCATCTGACTCTTCCGTCTTGACAGCCTTTTCATTTTCTGCAGGCGACTCATACTGTGGGATCTGTTTGTGTGGAGCCGAAACCTTGAAAGCCATATATAAAGAGTAGTATTGGCCATCATAAGCATGATATAGTGGCTCGATGTTTGGCCTCGTCACAGGATTTGGTGGTAGGATTGTACACACTGGTGCACTAGACATGACGAGAGGGGTGTTCCTAACAGGAGGTCGCACATTATAGGTACCAGGAGTCGCAGGGAAGTTGTAGCTTGGCACATACCCCGGAGGTAGAATGTAATCGCTCATTGCATGGAGTGGTGGTTGGGTAGCCATAGGTATTGTGGAAGTTCCCTCCGAGGGACCTTAAGGCGGAGGCTGACCGGAGAGCCAAGCCTGATACATATCAGACAGTTGTTGTTTCAATCTTCTTACTTCCTCTGACTCTTTCTCAACTGATTGACCTTGAGGGTCGTCACTAACCACCTTGATTTCATCATTGTTAGCCATTGCTACCACCTTAAGCTTACTAAATAAGAGAGAACAAACGTGTTAGGGTTAAGCATTTTACATATATGAATCACACGTAATATGCGATGCTCATAACAAAATCACCACTTCTAACATGCTTTTGGAAGGCTCACGTTTTATTCCGGCTTATAAGATTGCTGCTTATTGACGCTCTTTTTTTTATCTCTTTCTTCTCTTTTCTTCTTTTTTTTTTTACACCTTTTTATATTCATCCCTTATTTTGGAATTATTGAGAAATATATCGATCGAACCTTTTGGGGGTTGCCTACGTATTATGTCGCCGCATGAATTAGATCATTATGTAGTTCAGGGACATGAAAATTATTTATTATTATTATTATTATTATTATTATTATTATTATTATTATTATTATTATTATTATTATTATATTTACAAAAACAACATCTTTTGGGTTCATTTAGAATTTTTCTAAAATAAAATCTTTTTCATTGATTTAGAAGTTTTTCTTCTCTTTTTTTCTTTTTGATACAAGGATCAAAAATAAAAATTACATAAAGATACAACTTAAAAAGACAAACATTTAAACAAGACCAGACTCGACTCAAACAGATTTTTTTTTTAAAAAAAAAAAGGCAAAACAACAAGACTCAAAGCACCAAAAGAATTTTACAAACTCGATGACAATAAAGGATTGATCGAAAGGGACTACAACTAAAACAAGACCCAGATCCCTGCAGAAGAATCCACCAACATCACTGTAGTCGAGATGCTCATTCCTGCGGGGTCGTCCTCCGTTATCATGGTATTTGCGCTTCAAGCCTGTGGCAATGTGGCGTGCGAAGTTAGGTGCTACCTTAGCAAATTGCTTTTGAGTCAAACCCTGACAACTCACACACCCTCGGGCGGTATAAGTAGCCACATCATAAACCTTCCTTCTAACTTGCCCCTAGCTCTGACTTAAGAACTAGATCTGTCGTTCATGGTTGTTGGCTATGTCCGATATATCCGCCCCGCATTGTAACGCTAGATTCAGCTGGTTCTGGACCCTTGCTAGCTCATTCTCTAGCTGGTTCTTACTTGATTTTGCAGCCCTGGCCCGAGCACTTAGATCGTGGATGATAAGGTTGTAATGCATTTATTCGTGCTTTGGAATGGCCGCATGTTGCTGAGCAGCAGCCCCTATTCTAGCTTGCCGAAGTTGTACTTGAAGCGCTTAAACCTCATGTGTTAATCTAATTTTTTCCTCTTCAAACTCAGTGTGCATTGAAATACCTAATCACGTTGATGATACTTATATCCCTATGTAGAGCCCGGGTGATGGATTCATAGTCTCTTGTTATTTCCTCCGTGACCTGCCCTACTCTAATTCTGATTTCAGTCTCCCATTCTGTTGTGCTCTTTAGAATTGTCACTTTCCTGGATCTAAAAGCATCTTGGTCTTAGAACCACTCAAAATATGCAGGATCTAACTCTCTTCGATCCCGATCTTCTACCATAGTGTGAAATTCGAGCACCTAATTTTCGTCCCAAAACCTACCGAGCATAAGCCTCACGAACTGGATCCTTGAATGTTACTTCCCATATGAAGCTCTGCATATGCTCTACTGTGGGTACTACCTGTTTATGACCTAATTGGTGTAGGGTTGTCGTAGGCACATGCGACTGAAAGCCCCAAAGACCCATCAAAATAAAAAACGAATGGTGGTAAGACCTATATATGACCTCTTTTGGTGAGAACCAGTGGTATTTCCATGTGATTTTAGAATCAGTCAACTTATGAAGATGCCCTCTCCATGCTTCAACGCCATTGGGGAAGCTACTATCTTTGGTCAAATCTTTAGACCTATCTTCAAGTCATTGCTGCTCCAACAGACGCTAAAGTTTACCGTAGGGGATGACGGAGAAGGTGCTCTAAAAATCATACTTGGAGTATGATGTTACAGCCCTCAAAGAAATCTTCTCTATCTTGGCAATTGCTCAGAGCACGGTAAATATCTGACAATACCATAAGAATGATAGTGACATATTTTCCATGCAATAAAGCGGTGGCTATGCTAGATAATCGGATATCAATATTTTTGTCATGCCTCGCGAAAACCATCGTCCCTAGAAATGCCACAAAGAAGGCTTTCCACCCATGGATTTGCCAAGCTTTGTATCTAATTTATTATCAAGCTTTTTCCCGTGCTTTGAAAATCCACCTGGACACCCATACCTGTCGTACAAGAAACCCAATTGAACGTGCCCTCCTTCCACACTTGCTATTTTATTTTGGCTGATTGTCATCTGCTCAAGAACTTACTGTCGGTGACATCCCTTGGGGCCAAGGGTCTCTTCTTCAAAAGCTCATCACCTAACCATGTGTATCCAGCTAACTCCTCCAAAGTGGGAGTCATTTCGAAACCATTAAAACGGAATACGTTGTTATTAGGATCCCAGAAATGTACCAACGCCTCGATTGGGTTGATCTCCATAATGTTCACAAAGTGACCCAGATGGTCCTTTTTCTTTTCCTGCTCACAAATGCTCATATTTTTCCACCATTTCCTCAACAACTGGGGTATTTTATGCACAAGCCAAATCTGTGGGGCTTATCATCTTTTGGCTTTTTGTCAGATCTTCTTCTCATTGTGTCCATATTTCATATGAGTGGAAGAATATGAGGTTAAGACCAAAGAAAACTTAGATAATACAAAAACCACTGATATCCTAAGATTTGACTTGTGAAAGTTTAGAAATGGAAATGTGGGATTTAAGTAACCGACCCTAAGCATGTTTTGAAGTGAGGGTTTACTGAAATTGAGCAATCACTCTCGTTGGGAGATGATACAATTTCAAAAGATCAATCAATTGTGACCAAAATGGTAAGACTTGACCGATTTGGACGGGGCATCGAACCATAGAAGGGTTGCCTAGGAAGCTTGCATAGGTCAGGAATCGACTGCGGGTAGTTCGTGAAAATCAAGATACCTATTATTACAAAGATTGTTCTCCAACATTTTTAAACAAGGTCTTAATAAAAATGGTCGAGCCAAGAACAAAATGGTAAAACGGCAAAAAATGGATATTATTACAGAAATAACATTTTTGATTCTTTCGAGAAAAGCTTTTAAAGGCACCTCGGCAGAAAGGGCCGGACACAAAGGCAAAATGATAAAAGTAGATAAAAGTGGACAAAATGGCTATTATTATGAAGACGATCCTTTGATACTTTCATGGAAGGTTTAAATGTTTTCTCGGCAAAATGCCAAAAACGGGACAAAATAATAACAAGTATACAAAATAAATAAAATGGCTATTTTTATGAAAACGGCCCTTTGGTACTCCCGAGAGGTTCAAAGGCTGTCTCGGCAAATATGACCAGGCAAAACTAGATAAAATGGTCATTTTTATGAAAACAGTCCTTCATTACTTCCGTGGAAGGTTTAAGGTTGTCTCGTCAAAACGACTGGACAAAACTAGATAAGATGGCTATTTTGTGAATTGCCTTTCGGTACTTCCATAGAAGGTTTAAAGTTGTCTCAGCAAAAATGACCGGATATAAGGGCAAAATGATAAAAGGTGAACAAATATGGACAAAGTAGCTATTTTACAAAAATGGCCCTTCAGCACTTTCGAGGAATATTTTAAGGTTGTCTCGGCAAAACGGCTGGACAAAACTAGATAAAATGGTTATTTTTGCGAAAACAGTCTTTCGGTACTTCTCTTATTTATTTCTCTCAGATCATTCAACTGATCTATCCTAAAGTCGGTCGACATGCAAGCCTCCTAAATAATGTAACAGGTAGCATAGCATGAACATAATGGTCTCAAAAAGGTGCATGTCCTAAAACCAAACCCGACCCCTGTGCCGAGCCTACTAGGGATATCCAGCATGAGGTTTGTTCTTCTAGGTTTAAATCCTGGTGGACAAGGTATCTAGACTGGCTTACTCGAGCGGACAACTCGAGCCGAGGAGGGTCAGCGTACTGGTAGCATTGCTTTCCGACTTAGCTGGTGGTGCTCCCCGCCTAAAACATGTGTGACTAAAATCCTTCACCAGGTGGCAAGCACCTCGGCTATCTCAAAGAAAGCGGGCTATGTCAAGCAAACGCCCAATTTTAATTTCAAGAAGACTCAAAGGGGGTGCTTGAGAAGACAGTTTATATGTATAGTTCAACAATATCAAAGCGGTTAAAAGCGGACAAGTAGCACATTAGGCCAAAATAAATCACAATATATACAAATTAATAAATCCAAAATAAAAGTCAACATGTACAAGCTCAAATTCTGATTTTCCCCAGCAGAGTCAATAGAGTTGTCACACCCGTTTTTACCCCAAAAGATATGGTGTTATGGATTGTTGTGGGTTAAATAGTTTTTCCAATTAAAGTGACATTTTTGAAATAGGGACTAATTTATTCTTCAGAGTCGCCACTTGGAATTGATTTTTTGGTGTTCCAAGTCACCTTTTATTTGAATCCCTATTCAAAGAAAGAATTGACTCTTTTATTATTTGGTTTGCAAAAATACAGTTTAGGTAAGGAATTCTGTTGACTGGAGCGAAAGTGTAAGGCATTCGCCGAGTCCCGTTATTCTAGCACGGTCGTTTTATTAACTACATTTGGCTTATATTATTTTTGGATAAAACTGTGTTGTATTGGTTCTCATGTTTTACCTATGTCCGTTTTTATTGCTTGATTATTTAAAGATGTTTTAAATAAAATAAGATGCGATAATCACACTTTGCAATCGAATGCATGATTGAGACAAAAGTTATTAATTTCGTCATAACAGCGCTAAGCACGTGAATCCGTAGTCATGACAAGGATTATTAGTACGTTATTACTTTTGAAAAAAATTACTACGTTTTGAGAAAAGTAATTTAGGAAATATTAAATGCCACTATCGCGCTACGCAAGCGAATCCGCGATTATAACGAGAGATTAATTAAATTAGGAATTAACTAAGCTATTGAGATTATTGAATTAATTTATTGAATGTTAAACATCACTCTACGGCAAGCGATTCCGTGAAGTTAAAGCGCACCTACTATTAGCCTAGCGTTGAATTAATTAGAAGGAAATTACTTAATTTAATTAGTAACTAAAAATATGATTTTTATTATTATTTTCTAGCTTTATTGTTGGGAAAAAAATATGCAAATAAATGTTGGACCAACTCCATCTATTTTAAAGAAATGGGTCAACTTCTTTTAAAAGGAAAAATGAGTCAGCTCACGGATTATAGAGTTGTTGGGCTGTGGGAATTTATTATAAGGAAATGGGCCAGCTAAAGTATTTATTAACTTGGCTCATGATGTTCAACTTATGTGGCTTAGATTCATTATTTTGAACTCTAAAACCAAATGGCCAATTGGAGCTAGCAAATAATAGTTCATTTTATTCTGTAACAACTTATATAAAAAATATCCTTTGAATTTTAACATGCTAAATCATGATAATAGAGAGACCCTCATATGAATCAACAAATTAAATCAATCTCATGCTCAATCAAGAAGAGAAGTATATTGGCAGTCTCACACTCAATTTTAGAACAAATGGCCATAATAAATTAGATGTGAAAATAACCTTTTTTTATTGTAAACCAAGAACCTATATTAACCATATTCATTCAACCTTCAACAGAAACTCCGTTTGTAAATGTCTAAACAAGACTACTACTGCAAATGAGACCATTTAACTTTAAAATGAAATCATAAGTATGACCAAACAGTAGCCAATGGAAGAAAAAGAAGGTTTAGCTTGGCAACGAATAAAGGACAAACATAAAACTACATGGGTTCAAAATTTAATACATACTCCTTTCACACAACCAAACAACTGAGGGACAAGAGGAATTATATCCTAAACTTTGGCATAAGACTAAAGATGCCTGACACAGTTTAGTTAACTAACATATAGTCATAACATTATCCAACATTCAAGAGCATGTAAAAATAAATTACAATAGAAGAATGAAGCTACTAATACTTTTATGCATCATCGGCTTTCACTTCAACTTGATTTTAGGAGTTTAGATGGTCTGAAAGTTACCTGGACAGCAGAACGAGAACAAATACAACAAAGTCAGCTCTTTCCAAAATCAAAAAGTGGACAGCAAAACAGCGAAGCAGCAAACCAGCAACAAACGGTAGATTTCGAATCCAAGAAGATCGACCAGAAATACCTAGCAGTACAACACTTGAAACAAGTAGCTTATTTGCTTTAGAAATTAACTAGAATCCCTCTATTTCTTACAAGTTTTGCACTCTAAGAAACACTCACCCTCAGAATTTTCAGCTTACTATTGGATATGTTCAGCTGTTTTTTTGTGTCTTTTTTAGTGTGTAAAAGATTTGTTCTAAATGTAAGAGAGTATGTGCAAGATGAGCTCTTTAAGTAGGAAAAATAATCCCTTTAAGATAGAATTTGGTTCACAAAAAATCTGTCTAAAAGGACTAAATTTTGTATGCCAAAACAGTCCACTTTTCACCAAAAATCTGACACAAAGCTATAACGATCAGACCGGTCGTTTTGGAAAAAAGCACCCAATTGGCGGCTTAAGGTCTTGAGTAGTTTCGTAATGTGTATTATGACTCGCGTGGATGGTCGAGATTGGTTTCAGATGATTCAGGATTTAATTAATAGAACAATTCCTATTTTTGAAGTTAAATGAATAGAGTTGACCTGAGTTTGACCTTTGAGAAAATGAATCCAGAATGAAAATTTTATGGTTCCAATAGTTTCGTACGGTGATTTTGAACTTAGGCGTGCGTCCGGATTTGGATTTGGAGGTACGTAGGGTAATTTGTAGCATTTCGACAAAATTGAAAAGTTGAAATTTTTGGAAGGTTGAGGGATTTGACCGAGAGTTGACTTTGGTGATATCAAGTTCAGAATGTGATTCCAATTGTTGGATTAGCTCCGTTATTTCATTTGGAACTTGCATGCAAAATTTGACGTCGTTCCGGGTTTTTTGATGTGATTCGGCATAGGATTTAGAAGCTGGAATATTCGAAACTTCATAAGTTTGATTCATGGTGCGATTCTTAGTTCTGATGTTATGTGATGTGATTTGAGACCTTGATCAGGTCTATATTAGGTTATGGAACTTGTTGGTATGCTTGGACGGGGTCCCGGAGGGCTCGGATGTGTTTCGGACGAGTTTCGGATGATTTTCATGCTTGTGATCTGGTCTAGTTCTGTGCTTTGCACCAGCGACATTTTGGAGTGCAGGTGCAGCTCTGCTTCTGCGTGAGCCTGGTCGCTTCTGTGATCATAGTGGCCTGGGAGGGAGGGAGCTTCTGCGGAGATTGGCATGCCGGTGCGATGGCCGCTTTTGCGGCCCAGCGATGGCATATGCGAAGTTGTTCATACCTACGGTTCCTCTGGTGCTTCTGTGATGTCGCTGGTGTGATTGTATTTGCCACAGATGCGGACCCTGACCTTGTAAGATGAGTTCATAGATGCGAACTTTTACTCGCAAATGTGAGAGCGCCAGATGCCTTCCTTGTCCGCAAATGCGGAAGTCCTGGGTAGAATCATATAAGTTGAGGGTTTGGCCATTTTCTTCGTATTTTGAGTTGTAGATCTCGGTTTTGGGATAGTTTTCATGGGCTTTTCAAGCAACTCAATTGGGTAAGTGTTCTCTACCCGAATCTTGTTATATTTCATGCATCCATTGCCATTTTCATCATTTAATTAGTGAATTAAGTAGAAAATTTGGGGAAAATTTGTAAAACCTCTGAAAATGTAAAATGATGATATGAAGGACGAATTCAGGTCGGAAAGTGATAATTTTGGTAAGGTTGAACTCGATACTGAATGGGTGTTCGATTTTTGTAATTTTGGTTGGGTTCTGAGACGCGGGCCTGGAATCGACCTTTTGGAGCGATTTTT
This sequence comes from Nicotiana obtusifolia, assembly GCA_002018475.1. Classification (NCBI taxonomy): domain Eukaryota; kingdom Viridiplantae; phylum Streptophyta; class Magnoliopsida; order Solanales; family Solanaceae; genus Nicotiana; species Nicotiana obtusifolia. Next base: position 58,912 of record MCJB01049186.1, read on the forward strand.
CAATTCTTAGCTAAGATCATTATTTCATTGTTTAAATTAGTTTCCTACAGTTATAATTATAGTATGAAATTTTTTTGGCTAGATTCAAGTTGTTTGGAGTTGGAAATCGATGGATAAGGCCGTCCAATTGATTTATTGAGCGTGGTTTGAGGTAAGTATCTTGCCTAACTTTATATGGGAGAAACTACCCCTTAGGTATTGAGTCTTTGGTGCTAATTGTGTCATGTGAAGTCCGTGTACAAGAGGTGACGAGTATGTGCTCGGGCTTATTTGTGAAAATATGAGCTTTTAGGGCTCTTAGGTTCTTATGCTCATTTGATATGAAGTTGTTTTGTTGCGTTAAGTTTCCCATTTACTAGTTTCACCTGTACGTGTCTTAATTGGAATTAATTGCTTTCATGTTCCACTCTTATTGCCTATTTGACTCTTGTGTGCCTTAACTGAAGTTGTTGCCTCTTCGATTGCCATGCCATCCTTTCCTAGTTGCTTATCCTTAATTGAAATTATTATTATCTCCTCTGTAATTGTCTATTTTTAATTGAGGTTAGGATTATCTTTTCTGTTGCTTATCCTTAATTGAGTTTGTTTTACCTCTTTCGAAATTGCTCAACCCTAAATGAAGCTAATTATCCTTGATCGTAGTGACCTCATCGTTATTTGGAACTATTGACTCATGTTATCTCCCTTGATATCGGATTGTACTTTTGTGGAATCATTTGTTACATATCATTTCTCCCTTGTTGAGCTATTCTTATTGAAACTAGAATTTCCTATTGTGTTCATTCTTTGAGAGCTCGTTTTACCGCATCTTTGTGATCCAAAGCTCTTGAGTTGATTTACTTCTTGTATCCTCATGTTATTGTTGTAGTTGTTTTCATTGTTGCTATTGTACTCAGTTTGTTGAGCCGAGGGCTATGCGCGGTTGTGGTATTGACACTGTTTAGATGAACTGTTGTGAAATATAGGCACATGTTGTGGAAGTTATTCTATTATGATGTTGTGTTGTTGGCACGTGATATTGTTGGAAGGTTTTGTTCGGGTGTTTGCACGAGGTTTCTGCCGTGCTATTGTTACTATTGATATATGCACATGCGACGTGACAAGGCGGGCTATATATGTTGGTTAGCGCATGTGGCGAGACAAGGTGAGAATATTATTATGCGCGTGCGGCGGGACAAGGTGGGCATTTACTTTATTATTGCGTACGTGGAGAGACAAGGTGTGCTATGACGGGGATTGATTTGCGATGACTTGTGATGGCCAGTGTTACTTACCTCAAATTGTGCAAAACTCTACTCCAACAAGCCCTTGCCTCGCGAAACGGCCTCTGAATGCCTCAAATATAGCCACAAACAATTTGATACGATCAACTCAAGCTATAGGAATCAATTCCATATAAAAATGCTAAGTTCTTAATCAAAAGTCAAAAAGCCAACTCAAAAGTTGGCCCCTGGGCCCACGTCTCGGAATCCAACAAGAGTTACCAAATCCAGAAGCCCATTCAACCACAAGCCCAACCATACAAAATTTACCAAAATCCAACACCAAATCGTCATGCAAATCCCCAAATTAAACTCTCCAAATCCCTAGCCTCAACCCTCAAAATTACACCTCAAAAATACACAAACTAGGTGGGAAATTCATTGGAGAAAAAGAATTATTGAATAGAAATGACCACAAGTGACTTACCTCAAGAAACCCCTTGAAACTCCTCTCAAAAATCGTCTTAGACCGAGTTTGCGAAGTCCAAAATGAGCAAAATCACGAACCCTTTGAATTTAATGTTCTGTCCTGGGATCTCGCACCTACGCTCAACTTGACCGCATCGGCGGTCCCTCTTCTGTGGATTTTCCCTTCGCTTCTGCAATCCAGGACTCCCAACCCACTTCCACAACTGCAGTCCCTCATGCGCAGATGCACATCCGCATCTGCAGATTCACTTCCGCACCTGTGCCTCCAGGCTTCCTCTGCCAATCCACATGAAAAGAATACAAGAATGTGAAGTTTTCCTAAGGGTTAGGCAGCCTCTCAAAGATGAGTACAGACATATCGTACCGATCCGCAAGACTTTACTAAATTTGCTCATAATTCGTGAGACCTATGTAACCTAGGCTCTGATACCAACTTAACACGACCCAAAACTCCACACGTCGTGATGGCGTCTATTATGATTCTAGGCAAGACGATAACTCACATATCCCAACATTTTCAATAGCAAAACATGCTAGAAACAGGTTTAAATCAATGGAGATCTCATAAAACCATATGAGATGTTGCAACTAAATACAGAAAATCCTCAAAACCTGGGTGTCACCGAGTACATGAGCATCTATATAATGACATAGTCTGATATACTGTCTAGAAGCAAAACGGAATAAATTAAACTGAAAGATAGCAGAGGAGAGTCAAGGTCTGCGGACGACCAAGCAGCTACCTCGATGATCTCCGAACAGGTAAAAACTCCACGAGTCAACAACTACCGTGCCCGAAAATACCTAGATCTGCACATGAGGTACATGATGTAGTATGAGTACAGCCAACTCAATAAGTATCGCAAATAAACAAGACAAGGTAAGAGAAGCTTAAGTTATTGAGGATAATAATTAATTCGGTGTGATTATGTCTCTTTAAACCAACACAGCATAACATATAAAGCTAACTCATAAGGCTTCATGAGAAGAATATCAGTGTGTGCATGTGCGCTGTTTTCTCAAAATACCCCACTTAGCAATATTATGGCATGTAGAGGAAAGAAACAAGCAAATCAGATAAGTGATCAAGGAAATTAAGTTCCTCATACTACATGGACAACTCGCGTGCTGACAATAGAATCTGCACGGACAACTCATGTGCGACACGGGCAACTCATGTGTCAATAATATCAATATATATGGATCTTCACGGAAAACTCACGTGTTACACGGACAAATCACGTGCCAATAACGTCAATACAGGGATCCGCACAGACAACTCACGTGTTGCACGAGACATTCACGTACCAATAACATAATTCGCCTGGCATAGCTGCAGGCCTAGTCCAAAATATCATATAAAAGCAATAAAGCAAGTATACATGTATAAGATGAACGAAATAAGATTCACATGTCCCTGGACTGGTGTAAATAACATGCTAAAGTGTAGGCATGTGCAAAGTGTGCTATCGCAGTCCAAACCGGCAATTTCATCAATGAAAAGCATTTATCAAGTACGTTCAGAGATTAAACCTCTAAGTAGTCTCACCATGGCTCAACTACACATAAATTGATACAACATGTTAGATACAAAAGCTTGAAGCTCAACAGTCATTTTTGGGCTTCTAAGAGCCCGAGCACAACTCAAACATGAATGCACAATCCCGGTGCCCGCACATGGGATCATCCCCATGCATGTACGCACCAAAAGCATGTGGCTATCATAACAATTCAGGCAACTGATGCCTCAACCAAGTTTAGGTACGATACTTACCTCAAGCAAATAGAATCACTCCTCTAGCAAGCCCTTGCCTCGCGAATCGGCCTCCGAACGCCTCGAATCTAGACATAAACAATTTGATACATTCAACACGGGCTAAAGGAATCAATTCCATAAGAAAATACTAAAATCCTTAATCAAAAGTCAAAAAGTTAACTTAAAATCCGGCCCCCGGGCCCACATCTCAGAATCCAATAAAAGTAACAATATCCGGAAGCCCATTCAACTACGATTCTAATCATACCAAATTTACTAAATTCCGATACCAAATCACCACTCAAATCCCCAAATTAAACTCTCCAAATCCCTAGCCTCAAACTCCCAAATTCGACCTCAAAAATACACAAACTAGGTGGAAAATTCAATGGGGAATTAAGATTATTAAATAAAAATGATCACAAGTGACTTACCTCAAGAATCCCTTCGAAAATCCTCTCAAAAATCGCCTTAGTCTGAGTTTGCAAAGTCCAAAATGAGAAAAAAATCACAAAACCCTTCGGATTTAAACATTGCCTAGAGATCCTGCTTCTGCAGTCCAAAAATTCGCTTCTGCGGTACCGTTTTTGTGGTCAATAATCTGCATATGTGGAGGTCACATAAGGGCCGACCAACCGCTTCTGTGGTCCCAAATCCTGCTCCTGCGGGTGCACATCTGCGCGCAAGTCCATCAGTGGACCAACAACTCCAAGCCCTCTCCGCTTCTGCAACCAGCCTCCGCATCTGCGAGATTGTAGGTGCGGAATATTCCCTAGCACCTGCGCAAACCCTCACTTCGCCCAGAACCACATCTGCGACCCTAGGGCCGCTTCTACAGCTCCGCACCTGCGGCCATTCCCTTGCAGGTGCAGTTGCACCAGACCAGAACACACCAGCATTCAAAAATTCCAAAAATTCAATCCGATTTCAAGCCGAATCACTCCCGAGGCCCTCGAGACCTCAACCAAACATACCATAAAGTCCTAAAACACGATGCGAACTTAGTCGATCCCTCAATTCACATTAAACAACATCAAAAACATAAGTCACACCTTAATTCAAGCCTAACAAAAACTAAGGAATTTCAACTTTTGTCATTTCAAGCCTAATTCAACTACGGATCTCCAAAACACTATCCGGACATACTCCTAATTCCAAAATCATCCAACAAAGCTATCGGAACCATCAGAACTCCATTCTGGAGTCGTTCACACATAAGTCAACATCCGGTCAACCTTTTCAACTAAAGCTCCCAACCTTGAGACTAAGTGTCTCAACTCATTTGGAAACATCCCCAGATTCGAACCAATGAGGCTACAACTCTCAAAACGACCAGTCAGGTCGTTACATCCTCCCCCTCTTAAACAAATGTTCGTCCTCGAACGGGTGTCGAAATGTACCTGGAGGAGGCTCAAATAGGCATGGTTATCTATTCCGCTTCTCCCGCTCGGTCTCCCAAGTAGCCTCCTCAACTAGCTAACCTCTCCACTACACCTTTACTAAAGCTATGTCTTTTGACCTCCACTTTCAAACTTGCCGATCCAAAATGGCCATCGGCTCCACATCATAAGTCAAATCACCATCCAACTGAACCGTGCTGAAATCCAAAATATGAGACGGATTGCCGACATACTTTCGGAGCATAGAAACATGAAATACTGGATGCACACTCGACAGACTAGGCGGCAAGGCAAGCTTGTAAGCCACCTCTCTAATCCTCTTAAGCACCTCAAACAACCCAATATGAGGGCTTAACTTGCCCTTCTTCCCGAACCACATAACACCCTTCATGGGTGAAACCTTGAGCAGTACCTTTTCCCCAACCATGTAAGCAACATCACAAACCTTCTGATCCGCGTAACTCTTCTGCCTAGAATGCACCGTGAGAAGCCGATCCTGAATCAATTTAACCTTGTCCAAAGCACCCTGAACCAAGTTAATACCCAATAGCCTTGCCTCACCCGGCTCAAACCAACCCATCGGAGACCGACACCATCTCTCATACAAAGCCTCATATGGAGACATCTGAATGCTCGATTGATAGCTGTTATTATGGGCAAACTCTGCGAGCGGCAGAAACTGATCCCATGAACCCCCGAAATTTATGACACAAGCGCGTAGCATATCCTCCAATATCTGAATAGTGCGCTCGGACTGTCCGTCCCTCTGAGGGTGAAATTCTGTACTCAGCTCAACCTGTGTTCCCAACTCTCACTGCATGGCTCTCCAAAACTGCGATGTAAATTTTGTGCCCTGATCTGAAATGATGGACACCGACACACTGTGAAGGTGAAAAATCTTGTGGATGTAGATCTCAGCCAACCACTTCGAAGAATAAGTAGTCCCAACTGGAATGAAGTGCGCAGACTTGGTCAATCGATCCACAATCACCCAAATAGCATCAAACTTCATCGAAGTCCATGGGAGTCCAACTACAAAATCCATGGTGATACGCTCCCATTTCCACTCTGGAATCTCAAGCCTCTGAAGCAATCCGTCCGGTCTCTGATGTTCATACTTCACCTGCTGACAATTTAGGCACCAAGCTACTAACCCTACTATATCTTTCTTCATATTGCTCCACCAATAGTATTGCCTCAAGTCCTGGTACATCTTCGCGGCATCCAGGTGAATGGAATACCGCGAACTGTGGGCCTCCTCAAGAATTAACTCACGTAGCCCATCTACCTTAGGCAACCCTGCATCCTCAACACCCCATCATTCCCAATAGTAACATCCTTGGCATCACCGTGGTGAACTGTGTCCTTAATGACAAGCAAATAGGGATCATCATACTAGCGCTCTCTGATGCAATCAAATAAGGAAGACCGAGAAACCACACAAGCTAGAACACCACTAGGCTCTGAAATATCTAATCTCACGAACTGGTTGGCCACGGCCTGGACATCAACTACAAGAGGTCTCTCACCAACCAGAATGAATGCAAGGCTACCCATACTCACCGCCTTTCTACTCAAGGCATCGGCCACCACATTGGCCTTCCCGGGACGATACAGAATAGTGATATCAAAATTCTTTAGCAGCTCCAACCACCTCCGCTGTCTCAAATTTAGATCATTTTGTTTGAACAGGTGTTGGAGACTCTGATGATATATAAATACCTCACAAGGCACACCATAGATATAGTACCTCCAAATCTTCAACGCATGAACGATGGCTGCCAACTGCAAATCATAGACAGGGTAGTTCTTCTCATGGAATTCAACTGGCACAAAGAATAAGCAATCATTCTACCTTCTTGCATCAAGACACACCCAATACCAACCCAAGAAGCATCACAATATATTGTATAAGAGCCGAAAGCTGAAGGCAAAACTAGAACTGGAGTTGTGGCCAAGGCAGTCTTGCGCTTCTAAAATCTCTTTTCACACTCATTCGACCACCTGAATGGAGCACCCTTCTGGGTCAATTTTGTCAAAGGCACTGCAATAGATGAGAAACCCTCTATGAACGACGATAATAACTGGCCAAGTCGAGAAAGCTCCGAATCTCAGTAGCTGAGGACGGTCTCGGCCAAATCTGAACCGCCTCTATCTTCTTTGGATCCACCTTAATCCCCTCACTGGACACCACATTCCCTAAGAACGCCACCAAACTAAGCCAAAACTCACACTCGAGAACTTGGCATAAAGTTTCTCCTCCCTCAGCCATTGTAATACAATCCTCAAATGAAGGGGATGCTCCTCCTGGCTACGTGAGTACACCAAGATATCATCAATGAATACGATGAAAAACGAGTCAAGATATGGCTGAAATACACTACTGTTCATCATATGCTTGAATGCTGCTGGGGCGTTGGTCAGCCCAAAAGACAACATAAGGAACTCATAGTGACCATAACGGGTCCTAAATGTTGTCTTTAGAATATCCGAATCCCGAATCTTCAACTGGTTATACCCAGACCTCAAATCAATCTTAAAGACCACCCTCGCTCTCTGAAGTTGGTCGAATAGATCATTAATGTGCGGCAAAGGATACTTGTTCTTGATTGTAACTTTGTTCAACTGCATATAATCTATGCATATCCGAATAATACCATCCTTTTTCTTCACAAATAGAACTGGTGGACCACAAGGCGACACACTAGGCCTAATAAAACCCTTATCAAGAAGTTCCTGAGCTACTCTTTTAATTCCTTCAACTCCGCTGGTGCCATACGATACGAAGGAAAAGAAATGGGCTGAGTGTCTGGCATCAAGCCAATACCATAGTCAATATCCCTGTCGGCTGGCATTCCCCGCAGGTCTGCAGGAAACACATCCAAAAATCTCGCACCACCGAAACCGAATCAATAGTAGGAGTATCAGCACCAACATCCCTCATAAAAGCCAAATAAGACAAGCACCCCTTCCCAACCATCCGTTGGGCCTTCAAATAAGAAATCACCCTGCTGGGAAAATAATCTAGAGATTCTCTCGGCTCAAACCTTGGCAACCCCGACCGCCAACGTCACGGTCTTAGCGTGACAATCCAGAATATCATGACATGGAGACAGCCAATCCATACCCAAGATCGCATCGAAATCAACCATACTAAGCAATAAGAGATTAACTCCAGTCTCCAATCACCCAATAGTCACTACACACGACCGATATACATGATCCACAATAATAGTATCGCCCACCGGCATAGAGACATGAACAGATTAAACTAAGGACTCACGGGGTAGATCTAAATAACGAGTAAAATAGGAGGATACATAGGAATAAGTGGAACCATGGTCAAATAATGTGGAAGCATCTTTGTGGTACACTGAAACAATACCTATGATCACTACATCTAAAGCAATGGCCTATGGCTTGGCAGGAATAGCATAGAATCGAGCCTGACCGCCACCTGATCGGCCTCTCCCTCTAGGGTGACCTCTAGCTGCCTGGGCCCACCCCGAGCTGGCTGAGTGGGTGGTGTAACTGTTGGTGCTGGTATCATCGGCCGAGAACTGTACTGTGGAACCCCACTCAACAATCTAGGGCAATCCCTCTTGAGATGACTCAAGTCTCCACACTCGAAACAACCTCTCTTCTGACGGAGCTGCTGCTTCTGATAACCCGAGGAACTGCCTGTAGAAACCTGAGCAGATGAGGTATAGTGAGAACTTATTCCCTAGTAGTATACTGAATGAAGACTGACCCGAGTGAGCACTCTATGAACCGTGGCTAACTGATACATCACGATAAGCTGGACGAGTCGTCTGAGCGGGCCTATAAGGACGACCCTTGCTGCGGTGGGACTGACCCCTAGAAGAGACACCGTTGAAACCCGAACCACGAGGTCTCTTGGCCTCCCTCTCCTAACACTCTTGACTACGAACCATCTCTAGCCACCGAGCAATATCAACCACCTCGTCGAACGTAGCACCTGTGACACTCTCTCAAGTCATAACAAAACACAACCGATAGGTGAGACCATCAATGAACCTCCTAATATTCTCCGTCTAAGTGGGAACCAACCAAACTACATGACAAGCTAACTCTAAAAATCTCATCTCATACTGGGTCACAGACATGCCCTCCTGACGTAGCTGCTCGAACTACCTGCGCAGCTCCTCCCTGCGGGGTCTGTGGCACAAACTTCTCCAAACAAGAACTCATGCCATGAAAGGTGTGCTACACCGACTAGCCTGCGCCTCTCATAGGCCTCCCACCATCTAAAGGCGACCCTAGTAAACTGAAAAGTAATAAATGAGACCCCCTAGTCTTCAGAATACCCGTCGTACAAAGAATCCGCTGGCACCTATCTAAGAAGTCCTGGGCATCCTCTTACTCAACCCCATTTAATGATGGAGGCTGGAGTCTCTCAAATCTCTCGAGTCTCTTCTGCTCATCATCACTTATAACAGGACCTACCTGGGCCTGAGCAACTGTAACCGGCTGGACTGGTAGTACCCCCGGTGTCTGAAGTCCCTACATCACCTGCTCTAGAGTACGGGCGGTGGGAGTCTGAGTACCTCCCCCGGCCTGAGAAGTAATTGGTACGGTCTGAACAGAAACCGCTTGTGCAAGGCTAGTGCACACAGTCAAAATCTAAGTCAAAGCCTCCAAAAGGCTTGGAATCACAATAGGCACAGCTGGTGCCTGAGCTGGCCACACTGCTTCAACCATATTTGTTACCTACTCCTGAGCTGGAGCAACTGGTGGATCTGCAGGTGCTGCTCTAGCTATAGTACAAGCTGCACCCATGCCCTTACCGCGACCCCTACTGCGACCCTGGCCTCTCGTGGCCCTAGTTGGTGGTACTGGTGGTTGTTTGTCCTGACCGGTAGCACGTGTCCTCACCATCTATGAGAGAATAGAATAATAGAAGTTTAGTTTCCGGAATCAACAAATCCACACGACAAGAATACAAGAATGTGAAGTTTTCCTAAGGGTTTGGCAGCCTCTCGAAGATGAGTAGATGTCTTCGTACCGATCCGCAATACTCTACTAAACCTGCTCATGACTCGTGAGACATATGTAATCTAGGCTCTGATACCAACTTGTCATGATCCAAAACTCGACACGTCATGATGGCGCCTATCTTGATACTAGGCAAGCCGACAACTCACATATCCCAACATTTGCAAAAGCAAAACATGCTTGAAATAGGTTTAAGTCAATGGAAATCTCATAAAACCATATGAGACGTCGCACTAAATACAGAAAATCCCCAAAACCTGGGTGTCACCGAGTACATGAGCATCTATATAATGACATAGTCTGATACACTGTCTAGAAAGCATAATGGAATAAATAAAACTGAAAGATAGCAGAGGAGAGTCAAGGTCTGTGGACGACTAAGTAGCTACCTCGATGATCTCCGAACAGGTAAAAACTCCACAATCAACAACCATCGTGCCTGGAAATGCTTGGATCTGCACATGAGGTACAGGGTGTAGTATGAGTACAACCAACTCAATAAGTATCGCAATTAAACAAGGCAAGGAAAGAGAAGCTTAAATTATCGAGGATACTAGTTAATTCAGTGTGATTTTTTCCCTTTAAACCAACACAACATAACATTAAAAGCTAACTCATAAGGCTTCGTGAGAAGAATATCAGTGTGTGCATGTGCACTATTTTCTCAAAATACCCCACTCGGCAATATTATAGCATGTAGAGGAAAGAAACAAGTAAATAAGATAAATGATCAAGGATATATAAGTTCCACACACTGCACGGAGAACTCACGTGCTGCACGGATAACTCACGTGCTGCACGAACAACTCACATGCTAACAATTGAATATGCAAGGATAACTCACGTGCGACACAGGAATCAATATATATATGGATCTGTATGGACAAATCACGTGCTGCATGGACAACTCACATGCCAATAATGTCAATACAAGGATCTGCACGGATAACTCACGTGCCAATAACATAATCCGCCCAGCATAGCCGCAGGGCTAGTCCAAAATATCACATGAAAGCAATAAAGCATGTATACAGGTATAAGATGAACGAAATAAGATTCTCATGTCCCGAGACTAGTGTAAATAATATGTTAAAGTGTAGGCATGTTCAAAGTGTGCTATCGCAGTCCAAATTGGCAATTTCATCAATGAAAAGCATTCATCAGTTCGTTCAGGGATTAAACCTCTAAGTAGTCTCATCATGGCTCTACTAGATCACGTAAACTGATACGACATGTTAGATACCAAAGCTTGAAGCTCAACAGTCTTTTCTAGGCTTGTAAGAGCCATGGAACAACTCAAACATGAATATACAATCCCGATGCCCGCACATGGGATCATCCCCACACATATACGCCCTAAAAGCACGTGGCTATCACAACAATTTAGGCAACTAGTGCCTCAATCGAGTTTAAATACGATACTTACCTTAAGCAAACTGAATCACTCTGCTAGCAAGCCCTTGCCTCACGAATCAGCCTCCGAATGTCTCGAATCTAGCCATAGACAATTTGATACAATCAATACGGGCTAAAAATCAGCCAGACCAGAACACACCAGCCTTCAAAAATTCTAAAAATCCAATTCGATTTCGAGCCAAATCACTCCCGAGGCCCTCAAGACCTCAACCAAATATACCAACAAGTCCTAAAACACGATTCAAACTTAGTCGAGCCCTCAATTCACATCAAACAACATCAAAAATATGAATCGCAACCTAATTCAAGCCTAACAAAAACTAAAGAATTTCAACTTTCACCATTTCAAGCCTAATTCAACTACGGACCTTCAAATCACTATCCGGACATACTCCTAAGTCCAAAATCATCCAACGAAGCTATCGGAACCATCAAAACTCCATTCTGGAGTTGTTCACGCATAAGTCAACATCCGGTCAACATTTTCAATTAAAGCTTCCAACCTTGAGACTAAGTGTCTCACTCATTCTGAAACATCCCCGAAATCGAACCAACTACCCCGGCAAGTCACATAGCAACTATTAAGCATAAAATGAGCAGTAAATGGGGGAACGGGGCTACAACTCTCAAACGATCGATCGGGTTGTTACAATTTGTTACTTATTGAGGTGGTTGTACTCACGCTATATCCTACACCTCGTGTGCAGATCCAGGTGTTTCCTATAGCGGTGGTTGCTGATTCACAGAGTTCAGACATTTGGAGATTGTCGAGGTAGCTGCTTTGGCATGCGCTGTCCTTGACTCTCCTCCCCTATCCTTTGGTTTATTTATCTGGTTTTACTTTCTAGACAGTGTACCAGACTATGTCATTATGTAGATGCGTATATACTCAGTGACACCCCGATTTTGGAAAATCTTATGTATTGAGTTATGATATCCTATTCTATTTAATGAAATTTTTATTTATTTAAACTATTTTAGTCTATTTCAAAGTTGAAAGTGGTGGAAATGTCAGAATAGTCGGCTTGCCTAGTGCCATGATAAGAACCATCACGATAGGTTAGGTTTTGGGTCGTGATAGATCCGTATCTGCGAAAAATATAGTCGCACCAACGACAATGCAGAAGTGCCATCGAGCCGCAGAAGCGACCATCTTCACATATGCGATCATTGGGCCGCAAAAGTGGCCATCGCACCTGCGTGCAAAACTCTGCAGAACCGAGCCCCCTCCCAAGCCTCAATCATCGCAGAAGCGACCATACTCACACAAAAGCGGAGCTGCACCTGCGCTCCAAAATGTCAAAGGTGCGAAGCACCAGAACCAGACCTTCCCAAAGCATGAAAATGATCTGAAGCTCATCTGAAACTCATCCGAGCTACTAGGGACAGCGTACAAATATACCAACCATAATGCAGACCTACTTGAGGTCTCAAATCACATTAAACAACGTCGAAACTATGAATCGCACCTCGAATCAAACTTATGAACTTTCAAATCTTCCAACTTTCAAAACTCGTGTCGAAACATATCAAATCAACTCGGAATGATCTCAAATTTTGCATGCAAGTCTCAAATGACATAAAGGAGCTAATCCAACTCTCGGAATCGCAATCTGAGCTAGATATCAATAAAGTCAACTCACGGTCAAACCTCTTAACCTTCCAAAACTTCAATTTTCGTCAAAATGCATCAAATTACCCTACAGACCTCCAAATCCAAATCCGTACGCACGCCTAAGTCCAAAATTACCATACGAAGCTACTGGAATCATCAAAATGCCATTTCGGAGTTGTCTACACAAAAGTTAAATTTCTGTCAACTCTTACCGCTTAAGCTTCTAAAACAAGAATCCTTCTTCCAAATTGACCCTGAATCATCCGAAAATTGAACTCGGCCACACATGCAAGTCATAACACATGATACGAAACTGCTCGAGACCTTAAGCTCCCGAACAAGGCGTTAATTCTCAAAACGACCGAGCGGGTCGTTACAAACATGGTGAATCAACTACATTATACTTATCCAGTATATTATATTGATCAAGTATATTATACTGATCCTGTATATTATATTGATCCAGTATATTATACTGATCAAGTATATTATGTTCATCAAGTATATTATACTCATCCAGTATATTATACTCATGTAGTATATTATACTCATTCAGTATATTATACTGATCTAGTATATTATACTGATCTGGTATATTATACTCATCCGGTAGAAAAAATTGGACAATAATGCTTCGGAGAACAGGCTTCCAACAACCAAATTTTGAAATGCAAGTTATCATAATTAAAATCCAGTATACTATCAATAAAAATTAATAAAAAGCAAGACTAATTAAAATCAGCGAAACAACAACTTACATTCACAATGTCGCTAACATTAACTTTCGATGAATGTTGAAGAAGATATGACGGGTTCATCTTGAAAACCTTAAAATTCTATTAAATAAACAAAAACATAAGCAATTAGATTAAAATAAAATCTGTGAGAAAAGAAATATGATAAAAAGTTAAATACTACTAACTTACACTTTCATTTGTAAAGAAATCTTTATGAAGTTTGTCATATTTTGGACATCCAATGCTTGAGTAAGAAAACATTCTAATTGGCCCACGATCATCATATCTTGAAAATTGACAAAAATCATTAAACACTTCCATCATCCAGACATTGAACAAAAATAGGAATCCAAGCGCCGTATAAGATGGGATCCTACCCATTAGTTTCTTTTTAACTGAACCAGTTGTTAGAACATGCGATAAACTATCAATAAGCTCATCGAAATATAAGTTGCCCCATGGAAAAGAAACACAAATCTCTTCATCGTCAATGATTTTCATAGAATGATCGCTCATATTCCGGCCTTCAAATTTACCCAAAAGAACGGCTTCTAATAGGTAAATCTGAGCAAGCTTCACTATATCTTCATTGTACACCTCGACATCAATAGAAACCTCAACTAATGTACCATCACGCAATCGAGACCGCTTTTGCATAAAATGTAACAAAGTCTCTACCTTCAAACCCCTTTTGACTTCAGGGAATATCATTCCTTCAAACGGTTCCCTCTAACATCAATAAAGCTATAATCAGTTGCCTCAACCTTAAGTCCAATAATAGTGTGGAAATCGTCATCTATAACTGCTACATCATGCCCAAAAACTTTAAAAATTATTTTGCTTTTATCCTTGTAGAACAATCGAGACAGCAACATACAATGAGTCAACTTCCCAGAGTGACTAACTTCATCCAACTCAAAAAATTTCTCAAATACACCGTTCTTCAACATATCCATTTGAGTTCCAGACAAAAAGGATGAAATAGTTTGCTTAAAATTTCTATCACCTTTCTAGTAAAAATCAGCAGAAAACCAATCCTTAAACTCATATAATCTATCTCCCTCCTAAACTTAAAATACAAAAAATATAAGCAACATTTCATATAATTTAAAGATGAAAACTTGAACGTTTCAGGAATACGCACCATCAATATACTATTTGAAGATTTCATTTCTGTAAAATCATGAAAACAAGCATATTACAAATTATATTAGTAAACATGATCAAAATCCAGTATATAAACAGAACTCATCCATTATAACATACTGGACAAGAAGCCTTCAGAGGGCAGACTTCTGTACAATATACTAGAATCAAATTTATTAGAAACAATGGAAGAAATAAAATAGCATATAAAAAAACATAATCAAATAGCATATAAAAAAATATATACAAATAATCATTGAAAAAAAGTAATCAGAAATAAAACAAAACTCCAGTAATTATAATCATCCAGTATAAAATACTGGACAAGAAGGCTTCAGAAGTCAGACTTTCCGTATAATATACTGGAACCAAATTTATCAAAAATAATAAAATTCCATAAAAAAAAAAATTCTGGGATAGAAAGAAAAAACATAATCAAATAGCATATAAAAAAAAACCAGATACAATCTATCATTAAAAATAAGTAATCAGAAATAAACAGAACTCTAGTATATTATAATACTCATTCAGTGTATAATACTCGACAACAAGCCTTCAGAGGTCAAACTTCCCATATAATATACTGGAAGCAAATTAATTAGAAACATAAAACTCCATAAAAAGATACTAGAGTAGAATGAAAAACTATTATCAAATAGGATATGAAAAAAAGAAAAAAGATATAAATTATCATTAACAACAACTAATCAGATAGAAACAAAACTCCAGTATAATATAATACTCCTCCAGTATAAAAAAACTGGACAACTAACCTTCAGAGGTCACGCTTCCTGTATAATATACTGAAATAAAATTTATTAGTAACAATAAAAAGCCATAAAAAGTACTAAAAAATATAATTAAATACAACATAAATTAAAAAAAATACAAATTAATTTATACTGCACAACAAGCCTTCAGAAGTCGGTATATATTGGAACCAAATTTATTACAAAAAATAAAACTCTATAAAAAAATACGGGAGTACAATCAAAAAACATAATCAAATACGGCATGTAAAAGAACAGAAAAATTATCCTTAAAAACAAGTTTTAAAAAAATAGAAGAACTCCAGTATATTATAAAATTCATCCAGCATATAATACTGGACAACAAGACTTCAGAGGTCAGACTTACAGAATAATATACTGGAACTAATTTTATTACAAAAACTCAAATTTTGAAGTATGAAGTCACGTACATTGTTCTGGATTTCAAGTTTTGACAAGAACTCCAGCAATCTATAATGCAGTTGAAGCAACAAACTAGTTGAAAATTTACCCTAATATACAGCGACAACAAAAATATTTGAACAACTTATCAAAACAAGTTACGCAATGATTACAACTTAAAACTAAGAACAGAGTGACAAAATTATCAGAAATAAGACAAACAACTGAACAGAGAAAAAACAAAACAAAAAAAATTGTCGATATTAAAATATCACAAAAATTTAAATGCTAACAGTATGGAAATCAAAATTAAAACAAATGAAGCAACAATAAGAACAAAAATTCAACAACAGTACTGTAAAAACAACACTTACCCGAACAAAATTTGAAAAAAAATTGACCTAACCCAGGCGAAATTTGAAGAAAATGTTCTCAAGAGATCGAAATCCGTACAGTACTCTAATGAAAGCGAAAAGCGATTTAAAAACGAAAGCTAACTAAACATGACGCTAAAAAAAGGGGGCAAAAATATTTATTATTAATATATTTTAAGTTAAAATAGCTAGAAATCGATAGTGGCTAATTTTGGATAGCCAGCCGTAAAAATGACTATGTCACGCCATTTTGACCATTTTCTCATCCATTAACCCACACCCAACATCATATTCAAGCCCATTCTCTACCATGCATTCCCTTCCGTACCCGTATGGGCATCTTTATTTTGAAAAAGTCTTTGTACTTTTTATTTTTATTTATTTTCAAGTTTCAACAACTAAATTATAGTATGTAATTTCATTTTTTGTCATTATTATTATTACGATGATGATGTTGAATCTTTTTCTTTTTGCTATTATTCAAACATTGAAGTTTATTTTCAAAGACATAATGCAATAACAACACAAAAGAACGAAATCCGATCAAAGCTTGGAAAAAATGATGTGCATTTTTGTTCATTTTCTAATCTAAATGTACTGAACAAATATTTTGCCGATTTTATAACCTTAACTTAGTAAAAGTTGAGAGCCCATTCTCAGTCAACTGTCCAGAACAGAGGTATCCTTTGAGAAAATTCAATCCATATATAAATGTGTGTATATCAATTAGACATTACAATCTTTTAGCACCATAAGCTATATACAAAATAGTTACTCCATATCAAGTTCTCTAAAAATCTAAACCTAGAAATTTTCAAGTAAGGATAGAGTGAATTTCTGATTGACATCCAAATGTTGCAAATAAAAGGCAAGTCTAGTGTACTAAGTTCCTTCTATACAACAGGATTCAAAGAAAGGACGGACCAGAAGGGTCTATTGTACGCGGTTTTACCCTGCATTTCTGCAAGATGCAAGTTTCACGGCTCGTACCTGTGACCTCTTGGTCACATGGCAGCAACTTTACCAGTTACGCCAAAGCTCCCCTTCTAAATATTACAAATAAAAATAAAAATAAAAAATAAATTTTTTGATTAGATCTAATCCACTTTCATCAATTAAAAGAGACGATACCAAATTTAACCGAGGCATAAAGTGAAACTTAGATCCTAAGTTTGAATCTTTTTACAATATTGAGCAAAGTGCTATGAATCTTTTTACAATATTGAGCAAAGTGCTTTGAATCTTGGTGGCTGATGTGCCGGAGAATTTCGGCACATTTTGATACTAATTGCTTAGACTTTAACTTGTTTTACATGCAATTTCCCTAGGTACTTATGTAATTTTAGTATTTTTGCAGTGTATGAGGCGAAAAGGCCCAAGAGCATGGAAAAGAGTTCAAAAAGCCACAAAAAGATAAGAAAAGAGCAGAAAAGCATCGCAGAGGTGCATATGCGATCGCATAACTTGTGTGCGAGCCGCAGAATTGCACACGGAGATTGCAGACCAAAGCAGAATCCTGGGCGAAGTTCAGAGTCAGAAATGCAGTCATATCTGCGATTGCATAATGTATTTGCAAACCGCAGACCAAGCATGAAGTCTACTGAAGGAAGAAAATGTGACACAAGATGCGGTCGCATATCTGCAATGCGGACCGCAAACCATGAATATGATGAAGGCGAGACTGGGGTTATGATCTGCGATAGACACGTCAAAAATGCAGGCCACATTTCTGTTATGCGATAGAAATGTGGTCGCATATTCAACTTCAGGGCAGATTCGACCTGAAGTTTGTCTCGATTTTTGGGCTTCTATAAATAGGTCTATTAAGATTTTGTGGGGGCTATCTTGTCAGACTTTGGAGCTAAAAGTACAAGGCTTGAATATTCCTATCTCTTAGAAGCTTTTGGGTCAAGAATCTTTTACTTTGTAAGCTTTATGACAATTAATATTCTTTTGATTTCAGATTTTAGAATGAGTAACTAATTTCAAACACTAAGGTTGTGAACCCTAAATGGGTGTGATGTTATTGGGTGTTTGATATTGAATATATATTTAACGGTTGATTGATATTTATTTACTTCTCATTCCTTAATCATTGTTGGTGGTTGCAAACATTAACAAACGCCATTAAATTCCATCTTTGCTTGGGAAAGCGGGGTAGAATTTGGTAGAAGTAAATATCAAAGACTCAAGGCTTTAAACCTTATTTAATAAAATGGCTTAGGAATAAGTGGGTTTTTATTTGGCATAATTGATTGTTCTTAATCTCAACTCTTTTATATTTGAAAAAATCATAAAAAGGAAATACTATCTAACTATTGGAAAATATTGGGTAGTCACTTAGACATCAATTGCATATCAAAAGAATCATCCGTTAGAAATATATCATATTGACATCAATAGCATTACATTTCATTAATGGGGACACAACCTTGGTTTCTTTAATCTTATCATTTATATTCTCAATATTGAAATTAGACTTTATTTAAAACCAAACTCAATTTATACTCTTGTTACGATTAACTGAATAGAATTACGACTGTAGTTGAGTGACACGCTAATCAATAAACTTTTCACACCTATTCCCTGTGGGATTCGACCCCAACCTTGTTGGGTTATTATATTTGACATCGACCGCTTACACTATTCATTAAGGTGTAATTTGAGCGTATCAAATTTTGGCGCCGTTGCCGGGGAATACGGTTTTGAAATTACTACTTAGTGTGTGCTTTACTGTACGTCTGATTCTACTTTATCACACTTTGTTTGTTTTGCTTGGTGTTGATAGGAAAACATGTCGGAGTATGGTGACGATGTGGAGGCAGAAGTGGAAGGAAATCCTTTTGCGGATATTAAAGAATACATTGAGGATACAAATGCTATTGTACCTCCTGCTATTGGTGCTGTAACTTTCAAGGTGGAACACAGGTTAATTCTTATGCTCAAAGCAGAGGAATTTTTCAGGAATTCCACCGATGACGATCCAACACAACATCTTAGAAACTTCTTGGGTATGTGTGCAATACATAAGCAGAACAATGTCTCCGATGATGCTCTAAGGTTGAGATGCTTTAAGTACTCTCTAGCTGGGGACGCAAGGAAATGGCTTCAGAATCTTCCTCCAAACTCCATTCATTCCTGGCCCGAACTTGTCCGATCTTTCTTGTCTAAATGGTTCCCACAAAGCAAGAAGTCTGAGCTCCGGGATAAAATTTTCTTCTTCAAGCAATTACCGGGAGAACAACTACATGAGGCATGGGATCGTTTCAAATTATATTTGGTGAGGTCTCCCAACCATGGTTTCCCTGATTCTATTTTGTTGGAGAAATTCTACATGGGCTTGGATCCGATGAACCAATCTAAAACCAAGAATGCAGCTGCCGGATCTTTCATGGACAAATCATTCGCAAGGGTGACAAAAATACTTGACAAAATGGCAAAGCATAATCAAGCATGGCATTCTGAGGACACCACTGGTGGAATTGCATATGGCTCTCCTTCCTTGAGCAACATGATCAAGGAAAATCAAGAGAGAGATCAAGTGATTGCAAAGCTTGCTACAAATATTAATGTGCTGACAAAGATGTTCACCGAAAACCAAAAGAAGAAAGTAAATGTGGTTGAAAATGTGCAACCCGTACCAAATGAAGAGTTTGAGGAAGCAAATTATGTCAACAACTCTCAAGGAGGGTATCAAAGGCAACATTACTAAGGTCAAGGATCACAAAATCAATGGAGGCCAAACCCGCAAGGGCAAGGCCACCAACAATGGCGAAATGACCAAGTTGGCTCAAACCAAGGAAATTGGAACAACAACAACAACAACAACTTTTCAAATCAGAGTTCAAATCCTATGTTCCCCCAAAGGGTCAATACTCAAATCAAGGTTCCTCAAGTGAGTCTAAGTTGGAAAGTATGCTTGAAAAGATACTGCAAAATCAACAAAAATCAGACAATTCCATGAGGAACATGACCAAGATTGTTGGCTCTCATACTGCAGCCATTCAAAAATTGGAAATGCAAATGAGAGATATCTCTAGGGAGCAAAATCCCAAGCAAAAGGGAATATTCCCTAGTGATACAATTGCGAACCCAAAGGGTAGTGGTAGTGGCCCAACTTCTCATGTCATGGCAATTACTACTAGGAGCGGGAAGGTACTACAAGGAAAGGGTGAACAAGTGGTTGGGGTAGAAGAATTCGAAAAAGGGGTTGAGGTTGAAGAGCCAAGTGTTGTCAAAGTTGAGAAAATTCCGGAAGATGTGCAAGTCCAAGAAGAGACTCGAGAAGTGGTAAAGGAAAAGGCAAAAGAAACATCAAACATTCTTCCGCCTATTCCTAGACCTCCTCCTCCTTTTCCTCAAAGACTTGTAAGAAGGGTTGATGATAGCAAGTTTGAGAAGTTTTATGACATTCTAAAGCAATTATCGGTAAACATACCGTTCTTGGAAGCTTTTCAAGAGATGCCAGGTTTTGCCAAATATTTGAAAGATTTGATCACCAAGAAAAGGACCACCAAGAATGAGGTGGTGAACATGACTCACCGGGTTAGTTCCATTATTGCCACAACCTCCGGCTTTTACTATTCCATGTACTATTGGGGCGCGTGATTTTGCAAGGGCTCTTTGTGATAATGGGGCTAGCATTAACTTAATGCCGCTTGCCATTTACAAACAGGCAGGGTTAGGAATGCCAAGGCCAACAAGTATGAGATTGCAAATGGCTGATCGTTCCATCAAGAGACCGGTAGGAATTGTTGATGATGTGATTGTAAAAGTGGAAAAGTTTCATATACCCGCTGATTTTGTAATTCTTGATTATGCTGTTGACAAAGAAATCCCTATTATCTTGGGGAGACCATTCCTAGCCACGGGAAGAGCACTCATGGATTCGGAACGGAATGAAATCAAATTCCGTTTGAATGATGAAGAGGTCACATTCCAAGCAAGCAAGGGTATGAAGCTACCGCATGAGTTTGAAAGCATTTCGGTAATTGATATTGTTAATGAGGTGGAAGATGCAGTTGAAATGAAAATGGAGGAACAATGCCTCGGTGAAGCATTGGCGGCTATTTTGGTGAACTTTGACGGTGAGGATATGGAGGGTTGATTCGCTCAAATTACACCTTAATAATAGTGTAAGCGATCGATGTCAAATATAGTAACCCAACTAGGTTGGGGTCGAATCCCACAGGGAATAGGTGTGAAACTATTGTCTAATTAATGTAATACTTGACTAAGTCGTAATTCTATCAAGTACGTCAAATAGAATAAAGAAGTGTTGAATATAAGAAAACGAAAACTGAAGACTAATTTTTATAGTGTGAATCTTAAAAATATGGATGTAAGAGACCAAGGTTGTGTCCCCCTTAATGTAGTAGAATGTTCGTGATATTAATATTGAATTCCTTTCTTGATATGCAATTGATGTTTAATATACTACCCAATATTTCCCAATATTTGGATAATGTATTCTCTCTACGATTCTCCTGAATACAAAAGAGTCGATCTTAAGAACAACCAATTAAGCGCCAAATTAAAACCTACTTATTCCTAAGCGGTTTTATTAAACAAGGTTTAAAGCCTTGAGTTTTTGTTATTTATTTCTACCCAACTCTATCTCACTTTTCCAAGATAAGTTAGAGTTAATTGGCATTCGTTAATGTTTACAACCACTAACGATTAACTGAAGAACAAGAAATAAATAAATATCAAGATTCCTTCGTAATTGGATTCAATATCAAAATCTCAACACATTCTACCCATCTAGGTATCACAACCTCAGCATTTGAGTTTAGCTATACATGCTGATAATTAAAGAACAAGGAAGAGTAATTGATATCATCTTACAAAAATAGAGGGTTTTCGATCACCAAAATCTTCTAAGAATTCAAAATAGTCAATTGCCGTACTTTGTACTCTAAGTTTTGACAAGAATTCCTTCACAAACCCCTATAAAACCTATTTATAGAGGCCCAAAATCCGAGGCGAATGTCGGTCAGCTTTGCCCTTGTTGAAATAATGCGGACCGCATTTCTGTCGCAGAACAGAAATGTGGACCGCAAATCATCATCGTCCGTCGCAAACTTCAACAGAGAATTTTTCTCCCATCGCATTTTGATTCGCGATTCGCATGTTGATTATGCGATCGCGATATGCGATCGCATTCTCCACTCTGATTTTCACCCAAAACTCTGTTTGTGTTTGCGGTTGCACCTGGCTATTTCGCAGTTCTCATTCCTGTTTTGCGGTCGCATTTGCGACCGCATTCTCGACATGAAGATTGGCCTAGAGTTCTGTCCTGAAATGCGATCTGCCTGTGGAATATGCGGTTCGCATTTTCAGTTTGCGACTGCATACTTCTACTCGCGATGCTTTTAACTTCTCTTCTTGTCTTCAGCTAACTTTTTGAACTCTTTTCTTTTCTTCTGGGTCTTGACACTTGTTATTCTGCAAATACACTAAAATTACATAAGTATCATGAGAATTAGCAAGTAAAACAAGTTAAACTTTAAGCAAATAGTATCAAAATGTGCCGAAATTACCCGGCACATCAAGGGTTTTATGGAATCGGTAAAAGCATTGGAGGGGCGTGGTTCTTATTCTTATGCTCCAGTAAAGCTCTCTCTCAACTTGGAGAATAGATCTACACCTCTCGCAAAGCCATCTATTATTGAGCCACCACAACTAGAGCTCAAACCACTTCCTCCACACTTGAGGTATAAATTTCTTGGCTCAAATGATACTTTACCAGTAATCGTTTCTTTTTTGTTGAATGATGTGCAGGTGGAACAATTGTTGAAAGTCTTGAAGGAGCATAGGCAAGCCATTGGATGGACAATTGCGGACATTCGTGGGATCCCTGCTGGAATTTGCAAGCATAAAATCCAATTGGAAATTGGGACCAAACCGAGTGTGGAACATCAACGACGGTTGAACCCATCAATGCAAGAGGTTGTAAAGAAAGAAATCATCAAATGGTTGGATGCCGGGGTAGTCTACCCCATTGCCGATAGTTCTTGGGTGAGCCCGGTGCAATGCGTGCCGAAATAGGGAGGCATGACTGTGATTTAAAATGAGAAAAACGAGCTTATCCCAACAAGAACGGTAACCGGCTGGAGGGTGTGCATGGATTATCAGAAACTCAACAGTGCAACATGCAAGGACCATTTCCCTATGCCTTTTATTGATCAAATGCTTGATCGGCTAGCAAGAAGGTCATTCTATTGTTTCCTTGATAGATATTCCGGCTACAATCAAATCAACATAGCATTGGAGGATCAAGAGAAGACGACATTCACTTGCCCTTATGGAACGTTTGCTTTCAGCCGGATGCCATTCGGTTTATGCAACGCTCCGGCCACCTTTCAAAGATGCATGATGTCCATCTTCTCCGATATGGTAGAGGATTTTTTAGAAGTCTTCATGGATGATTTCTCGATGGTTGGTGAGTCTTTGACCATTGTCTTATGAATCTTAAACAAGTGCTCAAGAGATGTGAAGAGACCAACCTTGTGCTCAATTGGGAGAAATGCCACTTCATGGTGGATGAAGGTATTGTGTTGGGGCATAAAATTTCAAGGCATGGCATAGAGGTTGACCGGGCAAAGATAGAGATTATTTCTAAGCTTCCTCCACCTACTTCCGTTAAGGGTGTTCAAAGTTTCTTAGGGCATGCTGGTTTCTATAGGCGCTTCATCAAGGATTTCTCCAAGATTGCAAATCCTATGTGCAAACTCCTTGAAAAGGATGCCAAATTTGCGTTTGATGAGAAATGCCTTAAAGCTTTTGAGGAGTTGAAGCAAAGGCTCACCACGGCACCTATTATTGTCACAGCCGATTGGTCACTTCCCTTCGAGCTCATGTGTGACGCCAGTGGTGTAGCCATTGGAGTAATGCTGGGACAACGTCACAACAAAGTTCTTCACCCGATTTACTATGCCAGTAAAACACTCAATGGGGCACAAATGAATTACACGGTGACTGAGCAAGAACTTCTGGCCATTTTTTATGCTTTTGAGAAGTTCCGGGCTTATTTGTTGGGCTCCAAAGTGACAGTGTACACAGATCATGCAGATCTTCGCTATCTCATAGCAAAGAAGGATGCAAAGTGTCAAGACCCAGCCGGAGGGCCGCGACATGGCACTGACCCTGCTCTCAGAGTGCCGGCGTACCCTTCATATCTATTATCTTACTTTTTTTTTTATCTATAAGGCCTGTCATACGCATGCAGTTTCGAACAACATCATAATGGACATGAAACGTCATACCATGACACAAACATACTTATATACATAGTGTGCCAAACGGGGCTACAGTGCAAAACTATACAACATAATACATTTGCCGATGAGGAAATATAACTGTACATGAGTCAACCCAACACTTGTCTATACATACACTGACATTTGTCTACGAGCCTCTATGGGAACATACAAAATACAACCTACGTCGGAACAGGGCCCCGACATGCCCACAATGCCTATACAAAAGCATACCAATGCTATAGCAAGTCCGGAAGATGAATCTTGCCAATATCTGCTGAATTGGATAGCCTACTGCGGTGGGGGAACTCCGTCTATCTGTCTATCAGGACCTGCAGCACGACATGCAACGTCCACAAATAAAGGACGTCAGTACGGATAATGTACTGAGTATGTAAAACAGGGAACATAATGTAAGAACAACAATGAGCATCAGGATAGAAACATATAACCTGTAATAAATGAATTGCCTCTGAGGGCAGCTAACCATGACATATTCGTAGTGTTTATGCATATACACATAACCTTTATGACATCATCATATTCGTATTCATTATCGTTATCATCGTCTTATACCTACACCTCCGTGGGCTTACCATTTTCATATACATTTATTGGTATCATATACATTTACATAGTCGTTACCTCATACAATTACATACGCCTCTGTGGGCTCGTCATCATCATATGCCTCTGTGGGCTTTATCATCATCATATACATACGCCTCTGTGGGCTTCATCATCATCATATCATAGCATATCTTACCCGGCCGTATTAGGCTCGGTCATAACATACCCAGCCTTCATTGGGCACGGTCATACGAATTAGATTACATGTATATATAATACATGGCATGCTTGTTTATAAAAAAAAATATGTTCCAGACCCTTTTTAGTGACATACGATTACTATCCCCTTTTTCACGTAATTAATAATACCTCTTAGCATGAACCTTATGAGACTCAAGAAATACTATCAACATTGATCTCACAAAAACAAGAACGATCCTTCCATAGAGGGAAACAATATAAGCAACCCTAACTTCTAAGAATAGAGTATTCTTTTGGGGCTCGTTCATTGCATTGTAATCAATAGGAGTCGTGCAAAAGAAAGAACGGTATAGTCTTACATACCTGGTATATACTGCACCAGTTTTCGAGCTACGCAATTGCTATAATTCCTTAGTCTACAATTAAAGAACAGTTCAACCGTTACTCACTACGCGTCGTAGCTATCATTAATCATAATCTCCTAAATTCATATGGTGCTTCTCCACACCCTTCCTCTCCTACCTTATCAAACATATTTATAACACATGCAACTCATTTACGACTCATAATAACCATGACCCATTCCGTTTAGCAGTATTTATCTTGATTTCATGGCTTCCAAACACCTTCCCATGAGTCCTTACAGGCATGCAACAACATATCACGAATGCCCAAGGGAAAATTGCATGAAAGGGAGTAATAACTTACCTTGCATGTGAATTATCTAGCCTTTTTCCTTCGATTCCTCAAATTCTAAGTCTTGCCCTCAATTTGGTTTGTAGGAGGAGGAAACTCAGTTAGGGTTTCTCTTTAGTTCTTCAATTTCTTGATTCCTTCTTCAATTTAGGGCTTGGAAGAGGAAGAAATTGATTATGTTGGCGTGGGATTATGGGAAAGGGTCGTGGGGGTCTTCTTTGTATGTTTGAGCCTCAGAAAAATGAGAAAGAATTGGGTTGGACCCCTTTTATAGGTCTGTCAATAAGTGACACACGTGTCTGGTGTTTTTCAGGTTTGCGATCGCATTTCAGCCGCAAACATGACATGCGGTTTGCATTCTGGCCGAAAATCTCAACCCAGAATTCTGTTGCATTATGCGACGCAGAAGGGTCAGATTTATGGTTCGCATTTTCAACAATGCGACCGCATTCTGGTCGCATTTCTGACGCGGATTCAGCCCAGAACTCTGTTCCATTCTGCGATGGAAGATGTCACATTTGCGGTCCGCATTTGCATTATGCGGTCCGCATACTGGCCGCATTTTTGACACAATTTCAGCCCAGAAATCTGTCTCAGTTTGCGATCTTGGTGTTGGATATGCGGTCCGCATTTGTGCTATGCGGTCGCATATCCAACTATGTGACACCTTCGCTCTTTTTCTTAACTTTTGAACTATTTTTCTGGGTTCTTAGGCTCTTATATGTGAACTATCTTACGGCGTATTTTAACGTACGATTTTACGGGTTGTAACACAAAGCCTCGGTTGATTCGATGGGTCTTGTTGCTGCAAGAATTCGACTTTGAAGTCAAGGATCGCAAGGGGACTCAAAATCAAGTGGCAGATCATTTGTCAAGGGTTGAAGAAGCAGGGAGACCAAAGGAAGATCTTGACATCAACGATGCATTCCCATATGAACACATATTGGCCCTATCTAATACTTTTGCTCCTTGGTATGCCGATATTGCTAACTATTTAGTTAGTGACCTTATCCGGATGGATTGGAGTCATATCAAAAGAATAAGTTCTTGAGAGATTGCCGACACTACTATTGGGAGGAGCCTTTCTTGTTCCGTGTCTGTGCGAACAACATCATCAGAAGGTGTGTTGCGAAAGACGAGATTGTGCCTATTCTAAAGGCATGCCATGACTCACCGGTTGGGGGTCACCATGGAGGAAATCGAAGAGCAGCGAAGGTTCTTGAATGTGGTTACTATTGGCCTTCGATCTACCATGATGCTAATCAAATGGTTAAGGCTTGTGACCAATGTCAACGACAAGGTCCAATCTCCAAGAGGCATGAAATGCCAATGCATTTTGTGATGGAGATAGAAATCTTCGATGTTTGGGGAATTTGACTTCATGAGTCCCTTTGTAAGCTCATACGGGATGAAGTACATTTTGGTGGCTGTGGATTACGTGTCTAAATGGGTTGAAGCGATAGCATTACCAAACAATGAGGCACGGAGTGTGACTCAATTCTTGAAGAAGAACATTTTCACTCGGTTTGGCACTCCTAGAGCCATTCTTAGGGATGGTGGGTCGCATTTCTGCAACAAGTCCTTCAAAGTTCTCCTTGAAAAATATGGTGTCAAGCACAAGATGGCCACACCTTATCATCCCCAATCAAGCGGTCAAGTGGAGGTTTCCAATCGGGAGATAAAGAGCATTCTAGCAAAAACTGTCAATGCAAACAGGACCGACTGGTCAAGAAAGCTAGATGATGCACTGGGGGCATAGCACACGGCATAGAAGACTCCAATTGGTACTTCTCCTTATCGGCTAGTTTTCGGAAAAGCTTGCCATTTGCCCTTGGAATTAGAGCACAAGGCTATGTGGGCATTAAAAAGATTGAACATGGACTAGACGGAAGCTGCAGCTTTGAGGTTGACACAACTGAATGAAATGGAGGAATTCCGTTTCCATGCTTATGAGAGTGCATCTGTGTACAAGGAGAGGATGAAATTCGTCCACGATAAGAAGATCTTAAAAAGAGAGTTCAAGTCGGGTGACTTGGTATTGCTTTTCAACTCCAGACTCAACTTATTTCTGGGCAAGCTAAAATCAAAATGGTCTGGTCCATTCAAAGTAGTCGATGTCTCTCCTTTTGGAGCCATAGAACTAGCATCGGAAGATGGGCTCCGAACTTTCAAAGTGAATGGCTAAAGTCAAGCAGTACTTGGGCTCAGATGGTGAAAAGCATTTGGTGGAGCAGCTGGCTCTCAAAGATGGTCCATGCCCGACCATTGAGTGAATTCAGAGGAGTCTCAACTTCGTCGTGCCACGACGTTAAATCAAGCGCTTCATGGGAGGCAACTCATGTGTGGTAACATTTATTTTTGTTAATTTTTTTTTTGTTCTGTAAATTTTTAAGTTTTTGATAGATAGATTCACTTAAGCAATTTGAAGAGTGTGTTAGAATGCAGGAGATTCAAAAGACCACAAAACTGGAAAGGAATGCCTAAAAAGAGAAGAAAAACCACTGCGTGAAGTTTGCTGCATAAATGCGGTCGCATTTTCACTATGCGGACCGCGTTTCAATCGCAAACTGAAGCAGTAAGTTCAGCTCAAATTGTTGACCAAAATGCGACAAGGTAATTCACTTTGCGGATCGCATTTGCACTATGCGGACCGCATTTCAGTCGCAAACTGAATCAGTAAGTTTGGCTCAAATTGTTGACCAAAATGCAACAAGGTAATTCACTTTGCGAACCGCATTTAACTTATGCAATCGCATTGTGCTTCGCATTCTAACCCTTTCAGCAGAACCCACCACGTAACACGTATGCGGTCGCATAGTGTGTTATGCGGTGACTTTCCCATCGCAAAAGTGCAAGGTAAGGCACCGCATTCTCTCATACTTTACTTCTTCAAAACAGCACAAAACAACATTAAAAAAAACAAAAAAAAATAACAGAAAAAGGAATGACCAGAGGCAAACACAGTACGAATCGTACTAACGACGAAGACCCATTCAAAATCTCCATACCCTTTCTACTCTTCTTCATTGGTATGTGTCATGATATCCTCAAGGTCACTCCTATCTTTGCTGTGGTTTTCTTTATTTTTCATTTTGTATTTTTTTTACCGTAGTTGCTTGGTTGTTTCTGGGGTGATGGATAGAGAGATCTAGGACTGTCATTGTTGGGGGAATAAACTGAATCGTGAGAACGAAGGCATTTGTGACCCGCAAAATCAGAATGTGGTTCGCATTTTAGCCGCATCCTTAAACCCTAGTCTCCTGAAGACGATGACAAAATGCTGTGCCATTTGCGATCACAAAATTAATATGCAAACCGCAAAGGCACCGCAAACTGGAACAGAACACCCAGTTAAAACCTTGATATCTGCGTTTGTTTTGCGATCGCATTTCCCACTTTGCGGTGGGCTTTGTGATCGCATTTTTTTTTGTTATTTTGTTTAGTATGTGTGCAAGTATTTTCTACAATGATTATGCGATTCGCATAGTGGTTTTGCGATAGCATAATCCATCGCAGACTGAGGTTTAATACTGTACAGTCAAGAATGCGACGAGTTTGCCGTTCGCATAGTGGTTATGCGACCGCAAACCATGTCGCATTCATTTGTTTTTTTTTTTGGTTGATTTCTTCTGTTTTCTTTTCCCTATTACTTACAATGTCGCTCACATTTTCCCCTTATACAGATATGGCTCCTCAAAATCATGCCGCAAAGAAAAGGGGCCCATCCGGTCATCATACATCACAGCCAAAACGTGTACGAACGGAACCCAATATGCCCAGCACCTCCCAGTCTGATGAGGAGGAACTCTTACCCTCAGTCAATCTCCAGGCCGAGGCTAGGAGGAAACACGTAGATGACTTCCATCTCCGATTTGGGGTCGAAGGCTCAAGGGAACTATATAGAGACGGACTCACCAAAAGAAAAATACTGGGTGAGAGCAGTTGAGCCTGAATGGGCTCCAAGAACAGTACCCCCACATTCTCGACAATATAAAAGTGAGAAAATGGGAGTGCTTTACTGAGGCCCCTAAGGAGTACAATGAGTCACTGGTCCGGGAATTCTATTCATCTTATGGAGCTTCCAGGACGGCGCACCACAAAGCAACCGAGTATTTACTGGCATCATCCTTGTTCCTGGAAAGAATGTATTTTGCAACAGTGAGGAGATTAATGGAGTATATTTCCCCGAATGGCAAACAGGCACAGCCGAGTACGATGCCAAGTACTCAAATAGAGAAAATGAGCGTGGGTGGATAGCGTCAGTAATTGCAAAGGGGACCATTGCTTGGATCAATCCTAGAAAGAAGATATATAAAGAGGATCTCACAAGGGAGGGTCTGGCTCAGCTTCGTCACCTCCCGTTTGATATCGTCCCAGAACGAAACTGATATAAGCATTGAGAAAGCTCTCCTCATTGCATGCATCATGGCCGGTATCAAGATTGATGTGGGGACTCTAATCTTCCAGGAGATCGGTATCCGGGCAATGCAGCGTGCTACCTCGCTTCTATTTCCGTGTTTGATCACAGCTCTCTGTAAAGCTGTGAACGTTCCTCTAATGCAACAATCTGATAAAACCGAAAAGGAAACGAGGGACATAGACATCACACGTATCAGTGATGCTGCTGCCCCACCAGAGACTTCAATCTAGGACCCTGATTCCCAGACTCCTGTGCCGCCTAAGGTTCCAGAGGCCTCCACTTCTGCTTCAGAGCCTGCCTCTCAGTCCAACACTGGTCAGCCTTCGTCTGCACTGCCAGCCCTCTCAAGGCTCGGTCTCATTGCCCAGCATGCCAATGCCAAGGTAGACCAGCTTTTGAAGACCTTGCCCAACCTTATCAAACAAGCCCTAACTCCGATACAAACTTCAGTGACAGCTCTCCAACAACAACAAACATTGTTTGGGGATCGCTTGCACCAGCTCGAGTTAAGGGTTGAAAAGATCGAGCGAGGTGAGGTTAGGGGTTTACCTCAGCTAAGGGAGGAGGTTTCATCTATGAAGACCGAACTCCACAAAATGCAAAATTTGGAGTTCGACCTATCATCCCTCCTGCCCAAAGAGGGTGAGCAAGGAGCAGACACAGATGCACCAGACCTGGGCCTAGATTTCACAACTCTGATGGCAAACATTGCACCTCATACTGCCATAATATCCCAACCTCCAGCTCCTCCTGTACGTGTTGATATTCATGATGAGGAGACATCTGGACATTCTTCATAGATAGAGGGTGAAGAGGCAGAGGAGGAGGATTCATGGTCCGAGGAGGATGAAGGCCCTCAAGAGAAGGGCAAGCAGATTGCTGCTCCTACAGTGGAGGATGAGGAGCAAGCAAACATTTAGAGGGCCATACAACATTCGCTAGTAGATTTGGCCGCCCCTGCAGACCCATCGGCCACTCAACCATCAGCGGGCGAGGCTAGCAGCTCAGAGGCCCCAACTCTAGTTCTCGACCAGTCCAACATCCCTCCTTCAGCAGCAGAGGGTCAACTGGCTACCGACTCCCATAGCGCTTAGTGCGCCCCAGGGAGCCCCTTCCACTCTACTTTATGTTTATATGCATTGGGGACAATGCATGCTTTTGGTTGGGGGTTGTAGCCTTATCTGTATTGTTGTATTTTTGCTTTGTGACATTAGCAACTGTAGTATATATTAGTGCTTTATGATTTCTGTACACAAGTTGTCTTTAATTAGTAGATAGTTTTCCATCTTTAGTGATTAGAAATAAAATTCCCCTTGTTTTTTCTTTGCCGGGTTGTTTTTCAAGGGTGTAATAGTAGAACCAGGACAGTAGAAGGAAACATGTTGACCGGGATGGTGTAATTGTCTAGTCTCAAGCATGTGTGTCTGTGCATAAATCATACCCTTTCAAAAGATCAACTGTGTGAACTTGAGGCTCACTCTGTGACTCTATATCTACCTAGAGTTATGCATTTATATATGATGAAAGCCTTGAGTTGCCAAATTTTAACTTCAGGGCTTTAAACTATGTGAACCAAACAGTTTGTGTGCCATGTGTGTGAGTTCTTTGTGTAGATAATTACACTTATAATAATTACACTTAGTTGGAGAGATGATCTTAGGCATTCTTTATTTTATAATAATTACACTTAGCTGGAGAGATGATCTTAGGCATTCTTTGTTTTATTTGTGAAACCTCTTTAGCCTTTCAAGCCTACCTTTGTATAAATAATATCACTAGTGCCCTATTTGAGCCTTTAACCTTTTCTTTGGCCACCTCATTACAAACCTTTCTCCTTTTGTAAAACTATTACTTCTTTTGAACCCGTTCCTCCTTGAACATTAAGGTTATACATTGAGGGTGAGAGCATATACCTCAAAAGTGCTCATATGAAATTATGCAAGCTCCAAAATAAAAAAATAAAAAAAAGGAGAAAAATAAGTATATGTGTATCTTTATGGAGCTTTGAAGAAAATTTGAGAGGTATTTAAGGTGGGTCCATATTGGGAACTAGATGCCAATGCAGCTATGGGGTTTGAAAAGAAACAAAGTGTAAAAAAAGAAAAAAATGTGATTTGTGTTCAAGGAGGATGTAGTCATTTATATCTAAATATTTATCCGAGCCTTCCCTAAACCTACATTACAAGCTTAAAAAGTCCTTATGGGATTTCCAACCTAGTGTTCTTAGAAGTAAGCGATGAATTAAAATAAGGGCAAGCCTATGGTATGGTATGTGGTAACACTTGAAATTCTTTTCTGAGAGTGAGTGTATTTGCGAATTAGTCCCTTGGTGTTGTCTTTATAAATATTGTGAATTTTGGGACTTTCTTTCTAGTGAGGGCACATGAACTGCGAGGTTGAACAGAAGCTAAGTTTTTGAGTAAAACATAAGTGCACTCAGCTGAGATTTAGTAACATTGTCTTAGGCTCAAAGTTCACAAGTTGATTAATTACCTTGAATATATTGATGATTCAGGAAGGGTAAAGCATTCGAAAATGCATGCTTGAAACACTAACAACAAACACTGTCCGTGGTCATTATTGTCTCATGTTTTGTAAATGAAGTCTAGAATAGGATAGTGTAGTCTTAGTTGCTTGAGGACAAGCAAGAGTTTAAGTTGGGGGTGTTGATGTGCCGGAGAATTTCGGCACATTTTGATACTAATTGCTTAGACTTTAACTTGTTTTACATGAAATTTTCCTAGGTACTTATGTAATTTTAGTGTTTTTGCAGTGTATGAGGTGAAAGGGCCCAAGAGCATGGAAAAGAGTTCAAAAAGACAAGAAAAGAGCAGAAAAGCATCGCAGAGGTGCATATGCGATCCCATAACTTGTGTGCGAACCGCAGAATTGCACACGGAGATCGCAGACCAAAGCAGAATCCTGGGCGAAGTTCAGAGTCAGAAATGCGATCGCGTAACATATTTACGAACCGCAGAAGCAACCCAAACCAAGCATGAAGTCTACTGAAGGAAGAAAATGCGACGCAAGATGCGGTCGCATTTCTGCAATGCGGACCGCAAACCATGAATGCGGTGAAGGCGAGACTGGGGTTATGATCTGCGATAGACACGTCAAAAATGCGGATCACATTTCTATTATGCGACAGAAATGCGGTCTATATTCAACTTCAGGGCAGATTCGACCCAAAGTTTGTCTCGATTTTTGGGCTTCTATAAATAGGTCTATTAGGGTTTCGTGGGGGCTATCTTGTCAGAGTTTGGAGCTAAAAGTACAAGGCTTGAATATTCCTATCTCTTAGAAGCTTTTGGGTCAAGAATCTTTTACTTTGTAAGCTTTATGACAATTAATATTCTTTTGATTTCAGATTTTAGAATGAGTAACTAATTTCAAACACTAAGGTTGTGAACCCTAAATGGGTGTGATGTTATTAACAAGTGCCATTAAATTCTTGCTTTGCTTGGGAAAGCGGGGTAGAATTTGGTAGAAGTAAATATCAAAGACTCAAGGCTTTAAACCTTGTTTAATAAAATCGCTTAGGAATAAGTGAGTTTTTATTTGGCATAAATTGATTGTTCTTAATCTCAACTCTTTTATATTTGAAAAAATCATAAAAAGAAAATACTACCTAATTATTGGAAAATATTGGGTAGTCACTTAGACATCAATTGCATATCAAAAGAATCATCCGTTAGAAATATATCATATTGACATCAATAGCATTACATTTCATTAATGGGGACACAACCTTGGTTTCTTTAATCATATCATTTATATTCTCAATATTGAAATTAGACTTTATTTAAAACCAAACTCAATTTATACTCTTGTTACGATTAACTGAATAGAATTACGACTGTAGTTGAGTGACACGCTAATCAAGTAAACTTTTCACACCTATTCCCTGTGGGATTCGACCCCAACCTTGTTAGGTTATTATATTTGACATCGACCGCTTACACTATTTATTAAGGTGTAATTTGAGCATATCAGTGGCCATATTTATCATACATATGTATTTGTAGATTGCAGCAAGCTAGTGTAAATATTATATATACTTACATGCGCTCGGTGGTTACTCCAAATCATAAGAACATCTTTTAACTTAACGATTAGCAGTTAAAGTAAAAATATTCATCACGTAATTAAATGATAAGTTTGTATATGAAAAAATGGTGTGTTGCATTCATTCGTTTGGTGTTGTAAATTTTTTACCTATATATATTAAGAGAGAGGAGAGAGAGCGAAAAATATATTGATCCGACAGATCATTTTACTTTCTAAATTTTCGTGCCCCTAATTAAGACTCCACGTATATATTTTTTTACTGTTTTATGACTTGCGGGGATGGTTAGTTCGAATTTGGAAGGGTTCGGGTTGAAATCGGAACATTTAGTTCCTTAATAGTGGCTTAAAATGGTTAAGTTTGACTTAAGTCTACATTTTGAGCAAACAACCTCGGAATCGATATTTGACGGTCCCACTAGGTTCGTATGATAATTTTGGACTTAGGCGTGTGTTCGGATTGGGTATCAGATGACACGGGAGCATTTCGGCGCCTAGTGTTGAAAGTTGGAGCATTGAAGGTTTTCAAGTTCTTTAAGATTGGTTTGGAGAAGGTTTTGGTGTTATCGAGGTCCGTTTGGGATTTCGAACCTAGGAATAGCTCTGTATGGTTATTTAAGACTTGCACGCAAAATATGTTATCATTCCGAGTAGTCTAAGTATTATTCGTCGTGTTCAAAGAATGTTGAAAGCTTGCCGTTCATAATTTGGTTCAATTTGGTTTTGGGGTGCGATTCTTAGTTTTGATGATGTTTTACGTGTTTCAAGAGTTTGAGTAGGTCCGTATTATGTTTATGGACTTGTTGGTGCATTTGGACGGGGTCCCGGGTGGCTCGGGTGAGTTTCGGACCACCCGGAGCTAAGTCCAAAATGATGTCGCTGCTGGTTCTAGTTTTCTTCTTCGCGATTGTGTGGGTGGGGTCGCATTCACAAAGGAGGAAAATGGGGAACTGGGAGTTTGTGCTACGCATTTGTGACAGCCAGTCCGCGTTCAGAAAGATCTGGGACCTGTGGCTTTCGGGTTTGCATGAATAGGCTCGCATTCGCGTAGGGTAGGCTGGAGCTGGGCGGCGGTTGTTGGTCTTCACGTTCACGAAGAAGCCCTCACGTTCGCGTAGGGCAAGCCAGGCATGCCATCGCGTTTGCGAGGCCTCTCCGCGTAAAAGGGACACCTGGGCAGTGTCTTTTAAAATATCGGGACTTAGGCTTTTTGGTTCATTCCTTTCACTTGTTGGACGAGTTTAGAGCTCTTTGACGAGGGGTTTTCTCCTAGCACTTTGAGGTAAGTAATTTCTATACAAAATGAGTTTATCACATGCATTTTGGGTAGATTCTTAACATATAAATTGTACAAATTATGGGTTTAGTTGAAAAACTTAGGTTTTGATGAAAATGAGATTTAACCACGAAAATAATTATGGAATTGGGTAGAAATTATATATTTGAGTTTGTGAGGTTATGGGTAACATTTATCTTCAAAAAATTTCGGAATCCAGACACATGGGCCTGGGGGCGAATTTTAAGAATCTTCCAAGTTGGGAGGATAATCATTCTAATAGCTAAATTATGAACTTGTGAGTGTATATTGATTAATTTATATAATATTTAGCTAGCTTCGGATTGTTCGGCACCAAGTTGAGGCCTTAGAGCGAATTTGTGGACCGGAAAATGAGCTTTGGGATGAGGTAAGTCTCTTGCCTAATGTAAGAGGGAACTTACCCCATATGTGTTTTAAATTACTATTTGCTTCTAATTGTGGGTGCTACATACGTACGAGGTGACGAGATTTCGTGCGTAGCTACAAATCATGCTTAAGTCCGAGTTGTTTTAGGACCCAATCATGAAATACTTGTATTATTTGCACTGTACTTGTTAAATTAAGTGCTTAAATTATATTGAAACTTGCTAAAGGATTCGTAAAGACCGAATTTCGCTTACTTTGAGTTTTGGCGTGTTACTTGACCGTCAATAGAAATTGTGCTTCCTTGTGTATTAGTCTTGTGATAGCTTTTAAATCGGATGTTCGTAGAGTAATATCTTTTCTTGTGGAGTGGGCCGAACGCCTCGGCAATATAATAGATGCATCTATGGTTCGTGCCATTCGACCTTCGGCAGTATACACATTATTCTGGATCAGGTCATACGACCTTAGCATAAATCGTGCCTGATAATTCTCGGAGATGATTACGCTTGATATCATATTTATGACTTGAGAGGTTATAATTTATTTATCGACCCGAAATTTATTGGAGTTAGTACGTTTCAGTTGGAGATTTTTAAATTAATTATCAGTTAAAGAATCATTTATTCACTGCTTGCTATTGTGTTATTATTGTTATTCACGCATTCCATGCCTATCTAGAATTTCTATATTTTAATTGTTGGCCTATAGTAAGTGTCGATGTCGACCCCTCTTCACTACTTTTTCGAGATTAGACTGGATACATGTTGTTTATGTACTCACGCTACACATCTGCACTAATCGTACAGGATCTGAGGCAGGTGCATCTGGCATTCGTTCAGGCGCGGACCCCTGTTACCCTGAGGCATAGTGGTGAGCTACTCTCTGAGTCCGTTCTGCAGCACCCGTAGTCTCTCTTTTGTATTTACTTTTTTTCTATCGTATTTCAGACAGTAGTTTAGGTGTTTTGTATATTCTACTAGTTGCTCATACACTTGTGACACCGGGGCTTGAAAATATGCTAGTAGAAACTTTATGATTTTGAGTATTTATTTACCATATTTACTCTTTCATTAGTTTACGCCTTACTTTACTATAAATTTTCACTTTCATCTACTTAATAAATAAAAATATATTACTTTGAAATTATTAAAAGAATAAACACATGACTAGTTCACCGTTGGCTTGCCTAGTGGCGACGTTGGGCCCATCACGGCCTATAGGGGAAATAGGGTCGTGACAAAAAAAGAAGGAAAAATTACGCGACACATCAAACATTTACACTACATTTATCATTTGTAGCTATACTTTAAGCAAATTAATCTTCATAATTATATTTAAATTTTATAGCAAATTCAGAAAATAAGAGATTAATTATTTTGAACTGAAACAAGAGAGCAACAAGCTCTCATAGTTAAGTTGGTTAGAGGATCTGCTTAGGTAGTGCTTCTTGAGTTCGACTCTCAATAAGAGCATTTTATTTTTCTGTATTTTCTGTATCTCGCCTTAGTTGTATTGGTTGCGCGAACAAATACAGTCGATACAGGTTGTATCATTTGTATACATTCTGTATTTCGCCTTGGTTGTAGTTGATACATGTTGTATTTGTTGCGTGTTTGAATACAAGTCATACAAACTAGTAACAATTGAACGTGTAACTAGAAATAGTAATTAGACAAACTATGGTTAAGGCTCTAAACTTTAGTGATTTATGAAAATTCTGACACTTTTGGCCCATTAGATATGGGCAAAATTTAGTTATAGTTTTTGTGGTATGTGACTCGACTCATTTAATAATTAAGATGTATGCTTTTTTATCCCTTTATGTAATAAATATGTAATATATGTGCCACACTAAGAGCTATACTACCTTTAAAAATATAGTAAGGGACCGTTTGGTTATAGGGATTAGGGGGTTATTCCAGTATAAAATTTAAATTTATATTTTTTTTCAATTTTTAATTGTAAGTATTTGCTAAAATCATGATAAATATTATATTAAAATTTTGAATATCTAGGAGGTGGGATTATCATTAACTTTATCTTGAACACGACCCTTAGCTGCACAAACTTAATATAATACTTGAATAATTAAATGGTAGAACGATTAATAATTTTGATTAGTTTATAAATATTCACCGGTAAAGAAATTAAGAGTTTGTTTGGCCGAGCTTTTGGGAGGCTAAAAATACCTTCTTCTTTTTTTTGTCAAAAAATACCTTTTGAAAATTTAAGGTATTTGACCAATATGAAAAAGTGCTTTTGAGTACGAGCAGAAGCAGTTTTCCTATTTTTGGGAAGAAGCTACAAATTCTAACTTCTTCCAAGAAGCAACAACAGACAATTAATTTGTTCAGGACCAAAATAAACTTACAATAAATTTATATTTTTGAAATTATTCCTCATTAATTGAACCTTTTCCTTTATATTTCTACCATACCTTTCTTCTCTTTTTTATTTTAAATTAAATTTTTGTTCTCTTTTTTCCTATTCCTCTTTGGAATATTCTCATAAGAGTAGATGTTTAATTTATATTAAATGATGCATTTTGATATATTTAAATTATAATATAAATAATATGTAATATTAGATATTCAATGTGATTGCGTTGGAATAACTATATTTTATATTGATTAGAATTCTTTAATTTATATTTTTACTTTATGTTTTATAATGTAATTCAATGTGATTGCGTTGGAATTACTATATTTTATATTAATTAAAATTATTTTAATTTATATTTTGTAATGTAATTCAATTCCTTTATAATAAATATATAAATTCATTTATCTTTTATAAATAATACTAGTTGATAACTGAACATTTGTTGTCCTTTTTGATAATTTGATATTTAAAGTATTTTTTGGAAAGATTGACCAAATATAATATGCTTGTAAAAAGTACTATTCAAATGCACAAACTGTTATTTTGTAAAAATATTTCTAAAAGTGCACATTTCAAATTACATATGCATATCACGAGGATTAAAATTATTAATAACTGATGAATCAAAAGTGTTATTAACCCAAAAAAATAAAACAGAGACGGGCCGAAATCTCTAGGAAGTCAACAATAGGCATTGAAGCCTAAACGCCAAACTCTGTACATTCTCTTATAGTACACATCGAGTCTCCTCCACTTACAAAATCCCTCAAAACTTCTTTACAGTCTCTGCAAATTCTCTCTAATGGAAGAAACTAAGGAAGTAGTTCTGATAACAGGTTGTTCAAAGGGCGGAATAGGCCATGAGTTAGCTCGAGCTTTTGCATCCAAGAATTGCTTTGTTGTAGCCACAGCTCGGTCTCTGACATCCATGTCCGATTTCGAAGATGACCCACGATTCTTTCTTCAAGAACTCGATGTTTTGTCTGATCAAAGTGTGACACGTGTCCTCACTAATGTTCTTGATAAATTTGGGCGCATTGATGTTCTTGTTAACAATGCTGGTATACAGTGTGTTGGCCCTCTTGCTGAAGTCCCTTTATCTTTTATTCAACATATCTTCGACACCAATGTTTACGGTATGCATCATTATACATAACTCTACTTATTTGAATTGTTGTGTTAAAACAACGTTCAGATATTTAACAAATTCATGTTAGTAGTATTATATAAGTTGTACTCTCCATCGTACTTTCCCTTTTAGTCTGTCCAAAAACTCTGTACGCAGTCAAACACCGCCACATAAATTGGAACGGAAGGAGTAACTTTTAGTGAGTGATTACTTGGTCGATTGTTGAGAAGCAAACATGACAACCATTGTAACATTGAAGTATTATATTTCCACTTGAATTATTTGTACAATATGATTTGACTTGTTTAAAGCCTGCTAATCTGAAATTGTACTTCTAGTGTTTGTTATTATTTCAGTTGAACTCAGTGTGTGTAAAATGTGTTAATTTTCTTGGAAACCTTCTAATAAGTGTTCAGAGTTTGAATTCTCTTGCTAGAAAAGAAGTATCATGTTGGTAATTGGATTATTGAAGTTCTTGATTGGTGATTTGATATTCTTAAATGATGGGGACTCTGATAAAATGTAGAATAGATTTGGAACTAAAAGTGAATCTTGGTATTTCCAACTTTACCTTATTTGAAGCAGTAGACATCTTGAGCCTTCTGGTTTAATATCATTCAGATTTTACCAACTCTTTCCTTGAGTACTTGATCCAAAAGGGAAATAACGGTTTTCCTTTTTTCTAAAAGGAGAATAAAGTTTTTTCCCTTTTCTTTTTCTTCTCAGGGGACCGGGGGG
>MCJB01049186.1:109324-155442 GCA_002018475.1 Nicotiana obtusifolia
CCCCCAAAACCTCCCAAACTAAAAAGGATAATGATAAAGCAAACAACTAACCACAATGTAAGAAAAATAAATTGATAAGCTTAAAATTGAAAATGAGATAAAAACCTGTATCTGAGTCCGAACATTCTCTAGTTCAGATTCCTGACAAAATTAAGAAGCAATGAGTTGGACGATAAGTACAGCATGAAAATTTGTCAACACTAAGACTAAACCAAATGCATTTATCACTTACCTGTTCATTTAGTGCTTCTTTTAACTGTGAAACAAGAGTCAATCTGTTTGCCTCAACAACTTTAAGTTTCTCAATACACTGTTTCAAAATATTTTCTTCCTCCTCCAGTTCTTTGGACAAGGTTTTCCTCTTTGGATCTTTTGCTGCACAAGAAAATATGACTCAATTCCCATAGATAATTTAAAAGTAACAACCTTTTGGGAAAAGGAAAAAGATTGTAAAGAGATGTCTAATCTATCACTCTATTAAGGTCTCAGCTCCCTGTAACTTTATTCCTGTTTTTTAATCTCGGTGGTGTTTAAGCCAACTTGCGTGCAGCTCGACTTATCCACCAGGCAGCCTATACAGCCAGCAAGTATTCTATGGTATCATGTC
Source organism: Nicotiana obtusifolia (assembly GCA_002018475.1). NCBI lineage: Eukaryota > Viridiplantae > Streptophyta > Magnoliopsida > Solanales > Solanaceae > Nicotiana > Nicotiana obtusifolia. The sequence continues at coordinate 109,932 of MCJB01049186.1, forward strand.
CACACGGCTGGGGCAGATGGATGCAGACCAAGTGTTGTAGTTGGAGTTCGAACTTCGAACTTGGAATCTCCACATTACTCCCATACCTCAAACACTAGGTATCCCCTATTGGGGCATAATCTTAATCCTTTTTTCTGGGAAAGTTATGAAAAAAAATGATATTTTTACACTCTCAGATTGATATGACTATTTCTTTCAATTATTGCATTTCACTCCGCCAAATCATGGCCTTCAGTATATCTTCATCATCATTTTTTTCCATATTAATGTTTACAAAATTCAAAGTAGCAATGGCAGCAGGTTATTATCAACATAATGGAGCAATTCAGTGCAGACATGTTAACTTTGCAGTCCAATAGAGCAACCAGATTATACCTTTTGTAAGGGCCATGTCTACATCCTTTTCCATCTTTCTAACACGGTGGACAGCAGACTTGCATCTGTTCATTTCTTCGTCTTCAGCAGAATGTTCGCTGATTACCAAGTGAAATGCTGACACTATTTTTTCAGCTGGTCCTCCAATGGTCAATTTCTGGTTACAAAGCAATGGTAAGAACAAGAAGTAATAGTAAAATAAGCAAGATACAGACGTTAAGCAATCAGTGGACATAAACAAAAGTGCCTTATGAGGAGCATGTCACCGTTTTTATGGACCGCGAGTCCCTTTTAACTATTCTGACAGAACGACTTCGCTTTCTTCCAAACTCTAATGGTGGTGGCAGCTGTTCTCCAAGCATTATATCCTTCAAGCTCTGCGTTCGAGATCCAAAAACTCTCCTTTCTTCCCAAATATTAACCTACAAACCATTTAAGCAAGACAATCGAACTACTATATCTCAATAAATTTCGAGCAACAAGTTGATCAGATACTGAAAAAAAGAGCTAAAATAGGCTGCATATTTGCCTTTTGATTTGTGCCATGTTCGTTCACAAGTTAGGGTTATTGAGGCCAAAAGTTCAGAAGCAAAAGGGAAGGAAGCATACCAATCTGGAAACTACATTCTTTCCATGGTCATCTCCTTTTTCGACCATCTCCTTTAGTGCTGAAGGAAGAACCTTCCAAAACTCGGTAACAAACTCATTTCCTTTACGCTTGCTGTTTTGTAGGATGTCATTTGCCAGGTACAGTAGAGGGACTTTTTGAGCCATTTCGGAACTGTGGAACTGTTTACCCCATGTTGTAACAACTAGCTCTGCTTTATCTCGGTGGAAGATACACCAATGGGACAATGCTGCATAGAAGACCAAGATAAACGATGTTACTTAAAGGGAAACGAATATGAGTTGGGACGAAACAGAAAAGACAGAGAAAGGATAAGTACCAAATGGAGAAGCAATAGAATATTTCCAAGTATCACCCCATTTAATGGTTTAAAAAACTCACAGCCAATATGCAACTAATGTTTTGTTGATGCAAGGTAAATGACATCAGAAAATACCTTTTTGTTCAATTTTCTAGTCTAGCATTGCACATATTGACAGCAGAAGTGTTCAAATTGCAAGTGAGAAGCTTGAAGTACTCCATATGTCAACCCTAAAAAGACACCTTATAACAATGGCATATATGTTTTATGATGTAGGAATCATCCGTATGGACAGAATTACTACAAACTAGCTGCATTTCTTGTAAGTTAAGTAGGTCAGAAGACAACCTTCTACTTTAATCTACTTATGGACCTCTAGGAGAAACGCAATCTTATTCCTACCCAGATGGAGTGGGAGAAAGGTATGAATTTCTTTTCCTTTTTTTTTTTGTTGATTCTTTTTTTTTGTATTTTTTATAAAGGTAAGGTGAGAGTTGGTACAAAATGTTAACTATTTACCGCTAAGAGTTAAGAAATACACCGAAAACCTCCCGAAGAGACGGAATGAGATAACTAAACCATACAAATGCCAAAATACAATAAAGTACACATAAGGACTTGGAAGTATGTATACAGAGGATGCACCTAGATTACCAATTAAACTTCCAAAAGGAAGGTCTAAGGGCTATGACTTATGAAAGAATTATAATGACCAAAAAAGAGACAGTCGATAAGGATAGTCTCCACTCTCTTCTTTTCTTTCTTTTTTTTTTTTTTGAATACAGTAGTGTCCGAGTCAACTAGCGCACTCCTCGACAATTCTAAATTAATAATCACTCATATGCTATGTAATCAAACGAAGATTCCAGAGAAGCAACACAGCGAAACTATATCAACAAACGACAAACACAAGTCTCTTCATAGCAATACTTTGTTTAATGATCGGAATGTGGACCTTATTCAGAGAAAACACAAGTGAAAACAAAAACTCAAGATTGAAGCAATTGAAGCACACGCTGTCAGTTTAGTAAAACTATTGTCACTGACCTCAATGGACAACGGAAAACGCAAGGATGCATCTAAGCAGCACTAGCACTACTTCTTTCCAGATCAGACGGCAAGATTTTTCCATCTTCACCCTTCTTCTTTTTTCTTTTTTTCCTAAAAATTATGTTCTCTATACTAAAATGGTTATTTATTTTACTTCTTGAGAGTTAAACTAAATGATATTTGACTAACATTTTAAAATATCTTTTCATCGTTTTGAAACTAAATATCCGCAAATTGTAGTACTTTCCTTATTTTTTTAGGCATGCTTTTTATTTCTGAAAAGAAAAGTCACCTAAATCCAATTTAACTCCAAAAACTGGCCGAGTTGACTCAATAAGCAAATACGACAATCAATTTGGGAAAGGACTACCATTTCAACCTAGTTCAATGTACAGATACAAGTAAATACAGAAATCAACACCATAAGGTTACTAAATCAAAAAATATTAAATAGTAAAAGTTAGACCCCATCTATCGCCATTAAACCTTCCGAATGAACCTCTAAAAGAACTTATCAGATTCATTCAAGAGAAGTGGAGGTACAAGTTCTTACTCAATTTAGTCAATTCACAAGAAAAGAACTACCAAGATCTAAAAGGCACACCCGAAATTGAGTTCCAACAATTCCATTAATGAGGTAAAGAATAGAGAAGTTCAAAAATATAAAACAGAAATACATATAAAAAAGATAAAGAAACATACTTTCAATGCACTGCTGAGTGCTGTTGAGCTTCGAAAGCTTGTCTGCAAGTATCTGCTCATTAAAAACACTATTCATCTTCCCTCTTCACCACTACAAAGTTCCAATTTTTAAGCTAAGAATTTGAACAAAGTTGCAATCTTTAAACCAAGAATTTAAACAAAGTTGCAATCATTAGCCAAGAAATCAAAATGGGTTGTGATAAAACCATCCAATTGAGCAAATGCTGAGAAGAAACTGACAACAAATCTTGGCAAATTGCATTTAAAAAGTGAAGAAAACCCTAGAAACTACCCCAAAACCAATAAAATTTCCAAACTCTTTTCTAACGAAAGACAAATCAAGATTGGCAAATCACAAGATTAAGCAAAAAAAAAATGGTGTTTGAAGGGGGATAACAAGGGTTTTGAATTAGGCAAACCCCACAAAAAGGAAAGACTAAAGAAAACCCAAAGGAGGGTTTGTTTGGGCTAAGTGCAACAGAGTGAAAGAATGGAACGTAAGAAGAAAAGAGGGAGGGAAGAGAGTTACTCGCACAAGGGAGATTCTTATTTCTGCGCCTATTTTATTTTTATTTTATTTTTCATTTCTGGGTTTCATCAATCATATATTGTTCCACCTTTTTTTTAACTGAGAGTGCAGTAGAAAATATGGTTTCCTGTTATACCGTACTACTGCTAGGTTAACTGTCTTACCGTTTATTTTATCATTATTTTGATTTTTTTTTTTTTTTTTTTTGGTTTTAAAGAATTTTCTTCTCTTTTTTTCTTTTTTGTTTAGCCGTGAGTAAGGTTTTAATGGTTTTTTAAAGATCAATCAAACCAAAGCCTTGTCGAAATAAATATAAGGTTATTTAGTAAAATCACAGGGTATGATATAAATCTATAACCATATTGAATAATTTTAATAGAATTTTATATTTTTTAAAAGAAATTGAGAAGATATCAAAAGAGATCCGATTAAATTTATGTGTAAATATATGTTGTATATTAAACAGCAAGTCACTGAAGTATGTTAATTTTCTTTTTTTTCCCCCTACTTATATCACAATCTTTTGAGTCAAATATTATGTTCTTATTCTTTCAAAAAATCTGGTGATGTTAAATGTTTTTTTTTTTTTAATTTTTGTCTTTTGAACTGCAAAACGGTTATAAGTAGTTGAGTATTACTCTTAAGATAGAAAAATATTGGTTCTTGGTAAAGAATGAGTTTGGAGTGCATAGTCTGTATTCTTGCCTTTACTCGTAAATCAAAATCTTGGTTGAGCATTGCATATATACAAGTTCTTGCAGTGAAATTAGTACTCGACGAACATATAGTAGTCTTAATTTATACTCTAGTAACAGTGTTACTTCTACCCAAAGTACTGAATATTAACTGAATCGTATCAATAACAAAGAAAAACTGATATTTGTGACGATTTTAATAAGTCTACTTTAAGTTATACTCAATTTAGTAACTAAAATAGCATGGTATAAATTGTTACTCAATTTAGTAACTAAAATAGCATGGTATAAATGGTTAAAATAGCCAGCAGAACTGATCCATTGACACCCCTAACCCAACCCCAACCCCTAGCCGTGAGGGGAAAAAGTTATTGATATGTTTTATGAAAATCATCTCATATAGTTGAGTGCCCTTGGTACCGATAATTTATAAGATTACTTGAATTGATACAGGTGCTTTATAACGTTCTCTTCTTTTCTTTTACAAAAAATAAATACAATAAAAGCCCCTAGCTGCATAGCATTTATTAAATTTTTTTCAGATTGAAAAGCCCCATAGCATATTCATTAGCATATTAGTACAGTAAGAGACTCTAATAATAGTTCAGTCCACTAAAACCAAACTCACGTTGATTGTTTTACTGACTACCAATAGAAGTCATGTTTGATAACAAGTAGACAAATAGAGGCAATCAGATGCCTAGGTAATGAATAGCAAGAAGAATCCTAATCAACATCTGAGCAACTTACATCAAAAGGACTGCACTCTAACAAAGTACACCCCAGAAACCAAGGTTCTGCTCTAAACTACACAGTAATTATAGTTCCAGAGATAACTCCGCAAGGTTTTCTATTGGACGAGACAACAGATGCAAATATTATAAGCTCGCAAGAACTGGGGATCTGATTCGGTGAAGAAACACAATGAGCTTTATAAGAATGTCCTTGCACGAAAAGCAATTACGGAGCCAAGGTAACACTTGCAAAAGACAACTGTCATCGAACTAGCTTCTCCAGCAATCAAACCAGAGCTTCCTACGTGCAAGACCTGCAGACCTGCAAAGATGCAATAATATGATACTCTCTTACCATTATCTTAGTGTAAGACTGATCCATGAGAAACCGAAGATGAGCTTAGGATAAATTATAGCCTAATTCTACTGCTTGATAATCTTCCCTTGTGCCTTCAATTTTTCTGCAACTTGTTCATCAGACAAAGGCAAATAGTAAATGCGAGGTGTTGCCTTTGTCTTTCTAAAGAGATCATCCAGAGTGACAATTGGAGGGTCGAGTTTCTCAGGAAGTGGAGGTGGTGGAAGTTTCTCCGGTTGAAGTTGCTTGTTCTGCATCTGTTGCCTTGGTGATGGTTGGGGCTGGGCAGAAGGTGGGGCCGCGGCCGGGATTGTGGTCACAGGAGTTGCATGAGTTGAAGGAGATTGAGGTGGTGCTTCAACCTTATCTTTCACTCCCTGGGGATCAACAAACTCAGCAACAAGTAGCTTTCCACCATGTGGAGGCCATTGCAGGTTATATACAGCATTTCGAGTTTCTATAGCTTCTTCTACAGATGAAAACTGCACAAATTCGATAGCAAGTTAAAATTCACCAACACAAACATGTTGTAGGAGGAAGAGAGAGAACCGAAAAAATAGAGTGCTTACAGAAACAAAGCAGTGTGTCTTAATAGCGTCCATCCAGAAATTTGTCACAGTACCCGTCTTGCTAAGTAGCTCTTGCACCGCTTTCAAGGTGAACGGCCGCAGAAAATTCTCGATCAAGAGAGAATTAGTAGGCACTTTCGATGATGGGGGAACTGTTACAATCAACATAATAACATTATCCACCATATACATCCAGAATATACTCATTTCACCATCAATAAGTGGCAACTCACCCACACGTTCTTTTGGTGGTTCCTCCTTGGCCACTGAATCAGATCTAGAGAAACTACGTCTAAAAGAGGGCTGGAAAAAATCCTTGGGGGTAGTTGAGGCCACAGCATCACCTTTCTTGTTTTCAGGAACTTTAAGATCTTCTGAATTCCATTTACGCTGCCTCTTTACGATATCATTGCTCCCAGCTGCTGTTCCTTGATCTACAGCATTACATAGAAGATATGATTGGGGGCAGATCCAAGAAATTTCCGGAGCAATGATGTAAACAACAAGTGTCATTTATTTGATTTCCATAAAATAGTAAATGACACTTTCAGATATGCATTGTCAGAAGACATTAGGAGGAATGAAATGTGAATATATAAGTGTTCCTTGAAAAAGGAGCAACTGGTATATGCATAAAGCCTAAAGCGAATGTTTCTCCAATCTCTGTACTCATTCTTTACACTCTAAGTATCTACTAATAGCCAGCAAAATTACAGCTAATAAGATTCTTGTGACACTTTAGCAACCAGAATCCAAAAAAAGAAAATTGTGAAGTCGTAATAATTGCACTATCAGAGGACATGGGAGGAATGAAATGTGAATACAGAAGTGTTCCTTGAAAAAGGAGCGACTGCGATATATAAAGCCTACAGGGAATGCTTCTCCAATCTCTGTACTCATTCTTTCCACTCTTAACTATCCGCTAATAGCCAGTAAAATTAAAGCAAATAAGATTCTTGTGACACTTTAGCAATCAGAATCCCCAAAAAGAAAACTGTAAAGCCATAACAAAGTGGTAAAGCATAGCGAAACGAATTGTTGCAGAAAAATTACCATGAGGTTTTCTTTTCATAGACTGCACAATGGGACCATCGTCTTCAACATTGGTATCTATATGGGCAACTGACCTAGCATCATCCACAGAAGCAACAGATCCTACCTCCCTACTTGTGTCCACTTCAATTTCTTTCTTTCCATCTATTTTTTTAACAGAGTCCAACTTAGAATCAGCTAATTTACCCTCTGAAACATCCTCCTCAGTGGAATCATCACCAGGACTTCGGTCTAATTGCAACTTCTCTGCAGAATCCCCATTGCCATCAGTCTTCATTATATCAACATATTTATCGTTTTTGTTGCCTGGTTCTTCTACAGATACTTTCTTGTCATGTAGCTCTTCAACATCCATAGGTTGTGATTTTCCATCACCAGGGTCAACACTGCTTGATGATAGCTGCACACTATCAGGTTTAACATCTAATTCTATTTTGACATCATCAGCGATTACGTTATCCATCAGTTCTATTTTTTCATCAATTGAGACATCAGCGGAAACAGAATCAGATTTTACTTGAAACCCTAAAACAGGGCTGAGCTCAGATACCTGAGTTTCCAGATTGGATGAACTGACATTTGCCTCATCCACTGAAGTATTCGAAATGTGATTCTCCAGCTGCGCTTTTATATCCTCACTCTCATTCTGGGTTTCATATTTTTGCGAGTCTTGTCCACTTAAAGCTGTGACAGACTCTACACTCACACTGACAGGATCACTGGTTTGCACAACACTAACTTCAGGATATTTATCATTTTCGTTGCCTGGTTCTTCTGTAGACATTTTCTTGTCATGTGGTTCTTCAACATCCATAGTATACGATTTTGCATCATCAGGGACATCACTGCTCGAGAATAGCTGCACCATCTCAGGTTTAACATCTAATTCTAATTCGACATCATTAGCTATTACATTATCCTTCAGTTCTGTTTTTCCATCAATTGAGACATCAGTGGAAACAAAATCAGAGTTTACTTGGAACCCTAAAACAGGGCTGATCTCAGATACCTGACTTTCCAGAATGGATGAACTGACATTTTCCTCCACTAGTAAAGAATTTGAAATGGGATTCTCCAGCTGCTCTTTTAAATCCCCACTCTCATTCTGGGTTTCATATTTTAGCGAGTCCTGTCCAATTAAAGCTGTGGCAGACTCAACACTCACACTGACATGTTCACTGGTTTGCACAACACTAACTTCAGCTATCTGGTCCTCTTCGGTTGGAGCACTGCTTTTCACATCACAAAATTGGTCTATCGGATCCTTTTCAACCATAGTAGAAATAGCACCACCAACCGGCTCCTCAATTGAGAAATTCCCTTCATCCAATTGCACTCTGTTTTCAGCTGCATCGACCTCGCTCATTTTCTCATCCGCTTTCTTATCTGTCGTATTATCAGCATCAAAATTATCCTTAGGATTATCTGCATCAACGGACTCAGCCATTTCTTCGTCTGGCCCAGGCATGGACTCACCACCATTCTCAGACTTAGAATGAGCAGCATCCTGCTCTTGGAGGATTGCTTCAGCTAATCGCCTTACCAACTCTTGCTTCAACCCCTTTATGGGTAGCTTACGTCTCTTAAGCTCTTCTTTTAGCTCTGTGACCTTCAACTGATCAATTGGTCGATTATCAATAATGGGATACGGCGACGACATTCTGTTTCTTCCAGATATTAGGTTTATTCAAAAGTGGTACCTGATCGAACCATCAAGAAGTCAACGAGAAGGCAAACACGTCCAAATGTATATGTAAGAGCACTCAAAATGTAGAACAAGACATCAACATTTTGGAATCTGAAACTAACAGATACGGTAATGATTAAGTAGGCTCATTAGACTGCAGAGACCATCTTACACTACAGCAACGTAAGGCCTAAGGTCTACTAAAAGAGAGAAATCAGCAGCAGAACATAATGCAAACCTTAGCTCTAAAAGGATATACATAGGCCAATAACTTTTCTACCCCAGCTCATTTCTCATATAGGACAAATGCAGAAAACAATGAAGCTTATTCGGAACGTGGCATGCTTAAGATAAAGAAGGAAGCAAGAGGATATATTAAGAGAAGGTCAAAAACCAACCACTCTCCAATATGAAAACAAAACGCCTTTATGACGAGAACAGTAAACATAAAGCCTGCCCCCTCCTTAGAGAAGCAGATTTAATAAGGATTCTAAAAATATCAGTTCCATGAAAGTTCTTTTTTAAACAAAAATGAGTCAATCCTAAATTAGCTGAGGTCCGCTACTATGAATCCTCCATATATTATGAGAGTGAATATTACTTCTGCCTATAATACAACATGAGTAACACTGTTTTTTCACAAATACAATGTGCTGATACTCACAGGTAAATGTATCAACTAAGCATAATAATCCAATATAAAAGAGAGAAAATTACTTCTGCCACTGATAAAACTTTTTTCAATAAATACAATGTGGTGATACTTATAGGTAATGCATCAATTAAACATAAATAAACCTTACAAGGAAACACAATTAAAAAAAATGAAATGGGAATTCATAGTCTACTGCTAAACAATTAAAAAAGAAAAAAACTAACCTTGTAAATTAGGGCTCAGAGGCTTGTATCACTTTTAAGAGAATCAAAACCCTAGTTACACCGTAAACACATAAAACCGAGCATCATCAGATTAGAAACATCGAAAATTCAGAAACAAAACAACAAATGAAGAAACTTTAAAAGAAAAACAAAATCGAAACAATAACTAGGAGGAAAATTTGAAAACAGAAAGGGGCTACGGGAAACTTTTCTAGGGCGGTGACGTCAATTCAATTTCCTGTTGAAACAGTGAGGATCTAAATTAGAGATTAGGTGTTTGGGATTGGAAATTGTTGATGAAAAGAAGTGATTTTTCTTTTTTAGGGTTATTGTTACGAGTGTACCCCGAAGAAGAACGGAGAGAAAGATTGCGTGTGACGACTGACGAGTGGAGGGCAGAAGAAGATTGAGATGGACGGTCTATGATTCCTATATTACCCTTACTTTTTAACCAAAATTACTGTTAGATGAGCTTTTTCATCAATGGACTCTTGGGCCATTAATTTCTCTTCTTCCGTAAAAACTTCCTCGGGAAGCCACTTTGCTAGTGAATGTGTGTGTGTATATATATATATATATATATATATATGTGTGTATATATATATATATATATATATTATATCAATATTATTATAAAAGTATGAATACAATGTCGGTTTATAAAAATAATCTTATAATATTAAGCATAATAACTCATAATAAAAGGACATAATCGAAATTTTAGATATTAGCGTTATCATTTTATTAGTTTTAGGACATAATACTACACATTAGGAATCCTACATGATTACCTTTAGAAGTCCTATTAGTATAATTACTTTCGGGCTGTCTAATTCGTATAAAATTGAACAAGTAAATATCTTTAGTCACGTAATCCTATTACTTTTTGGATATACTTCTTAAAAACATACTATAATGTCCTATTACTAATTTAATTTGGGAATGTATTACATTGTCCAAATTTATTTAGAAAAGAGAGCATATATTATTATAAAAGCATAAATACAATATTAATATACCAAAATATCCCTAAAATATTAAACGGAAGACCTCATAGGGAAAGGACATAACTGCAATAATCTATTTTTTGGACTCTAGTACCTTCTATGCTAATTTCTAATATTTAAGTTTTTAAGAGTAATAAAATTTGTCTGTTAAATTCTTATGAAACGGGTTTTGGCTCATTTTATCTCAAATCTTCTATGGGAGCGGAGCTAGGGGCGACTTTGGAGTAGCTTCTTCGTCACCCATCACAAGGTAAGTGATTCCCACCTATTACAAGTTGAATACTTACTTTTAAACATGGAAATTAGTAAAAGTTTGTGATTTTAAAGAAAAACCTAAAAATTGATATTTTTGGATTTTGACCACGAAATCGGACATGGAATTGGGAATAAGTTATATATTTGAGTTCGTAAGGCTATGGGTAATGTTTACGTTCGAAAATTTTCAAATCCGGGCACGTGAGCCCGAGGGTTGATTTTTGTAGACTTTTCGAAAGGAGTTGGGTATTGTTTAAGTTGATTAATTATGGGTATTAGAATAAATTTTGATTGGTTTGCACGTTGTTTGAATAGTTTTGGATCGACGGGCTTTGGTTTGAGGTGTTAGAGAGGCCTTGGAGCTGGTTTTAGAACTTCGGAGCAAGGTAAGTCTCCTGTCTAATCCTGTGAGGGGGAAAATACCCCTAGGTGATGTAATTGTTATGTGTTATTTATTGCGGGGGCTACGTATGCACAAGGTGACGAGAGTCCGAGCGTAGCTAGATTCATGTTATGTCTGGGTAGACTTAGGTTCACAGCATGCAATAACTGTACTATTTGAGTTGTCTCCTGCCTATTAAATTTCTTTATTTTACGTTGCAACTTAGACTAGACTTGTGTAGAGTGATAGACTCGATATGGTATAGATTCAACGGGCTTCATGACTAGCCGCGAAATGATTGTACTCCTCTTACGAAATTCTTCCGCGTATCGCGTTTCACCGAAAGGTTTCCCTTAATATACATAACTCACACTCTACTTGTGAGTGGGGTCAAGGACCCGACAAAGTTTCCTATTCTAATGGGATCAGGTCGTTCGTCTCGGGAGGATAGATACATATATGGTTCGTGCCGTTCGACCCTCGGTAGAGCGCACACTATGATGGATCGGGTCATAAGCCTCGGCAGGTTTTATGTACCACACTCCCATGGGAGCGCGCCGTTCGCCTCGGCAATAAAATAGATGTATCTATGGTTTGGCAATATTATGATGGATCATACCGTACGCCTCGACATTTCTATAAAATACTCTTATAATCGTGCGTAACAATTGGCAAGAAGCCAACATATCTATGAGCTTTTCCTGATTTAGCTATAACGGCCTATCTGGTGAGGTCCACTATATATATATACTCCGATTGAGGAGGTAGCTACTAGCTAAGAGTTTGAGTTATTGTTGAGAAGAGGATTATACCACGTATTATACTTGTTACTTCGTTTATTTTCTTTGATTTACATCTGTTTACTTCTACTGTATCTATTTTATTGGACCACTAATAAGTATTGATATCGACCCCTCGTCACTACTTCTTTGGGGTTAGGCTAGATACTTACTGGATACGTGTTCATTTATGTACTCATACTACACTTGCTGCACTATTCGTGCTGGTACATATATGTCTAGTGGTCTTTTGGGCGCAGAGGCGCGGCTATTGCGGGACTTTACTGTGAGCTGCATTTCACGTTACGATCCGCAGCTTGTAGAGTCTCTATTAGAATTATTTATATTTTTTTCTGTCGAACTTGTATTCCAGACAGATGTTGTATTTTATTATATTTCCTAGTTGATGCTCATGCACTTGTGACACCGAGTTCTAGGGTTTTCTAAGGGTTGTTCACTATTGTAGTTTGTATAAATTCTATTTCATACTATTCATTAATAAAAATTGTTATTTCAAGATACTAAAATGAGTAATTAATTTGGTAAATCACTGTTGGCTTGCCTGGCGGCGGCGTTAGGCGCCATCATGACCTCTAGTAGATTTTGGGTCGTGACAGCTTGGTATCAAAGCCCTAGGTTCACTTAGGTCTCACGAGTCATGAGCAACTCTAGTAGAGTCTTGCGGATCAGTACAAAGAAGTCTGTACTTATCTTCGAGAGGCTACAAGGCTGATAAGAGCACTTCCCTTCTTGATTTTCTCAATGTGCGGTTTGATTCCATTGAGGCTTGTACCTTTATTTCCTTCCCGCTCAATCTTATGCGACGTGAAGCGCTTGTTGTCAGTTGGGCATCGAGTAGTTGCGGTGGTACTGCATACATAGTGCAGGATGTTTTTCCCTGCGTGTCGGGCAGGCTATTATCGTCGCCTTGCGAAAGGGTGTTCTGTCATTTCAGTTCAGTATCGGTGCCTCCTATGGTTTTGAGGCTATGCACAGATTGCTACGAAGTTCATGCATTGTTATCGCACGGTGTTGGTTTAATGGTAGGATGCTCGTTTATGTGTTGAGACAGTGAATGGCTTGAAGAGAGGATTTCTCAGTGCATGTTTAGGGGTTCAGTATTTAATTCCAGCAAAGGAAAGGCAATCGGAATATAAATGTTCAGGTTTGGGTTGATGGAGTAACGAGACTTGGTATTTTCGAGCGTGGTGAAATTTTCATCTGTGATGTGGTATCGTTGTCCTTGTTTGAATATATTAAGGTTCACCGATGTTATGGTCTTCTTCGATTTGCCTTCGAGATAGGGTGTTGTGAAATGATGCTTGAAAAGCGGTTGTCAGAGATATCGATGTGTAGCGGCTTCGGGATCGAATCGGTGTTTCTAAAGTTGATGGCTCGAGAAAGATGACCTTCCAAGAGGTTTAGAGCTAGAAGCAATTTATTAGTTCAGGCTACAGGAATGGATTTTGATTTGATACAACAATTGGGTAGCGAAGTATGAGGAAGGATATGGTTGAATTACTAGCAGATGGTCTAACCGAGTAAGAGTGGCCGATTAGCATATGGATTCCGTGGCAGGATAGCCGCGCCTTAAGAGGAGTTTAGAGCAATTTGGGAATCATGGTGGATAGTGACTGGGTCTATGGATTGTATCTGGGATGGTGGCTATTGTATTGGGGAATATTTAATATGGCAGGAAGGAGTTTGCTTGAAATGAAGAGGGTGTGAAGGCTTGATTATCGATTTGGATGCAATGTGACTTTGGGTTGAAATGTACTGTCGGACTTTCAATTGATGTCAATGGGGAATGAACAGATTTGTATAGCTGGTGGATGAGCACGGGCTCAGGAGGGCCTACTGATTTCATAGTAGTTGTAACTAGTGCAATGCCGTTGGAGGATGTCGGCATGGAATTCCGCAGGAAGGTTATCTCCTGTGAGCAGGTTAGCGGTCGCGTGATTTTAATGAAGTTTCTACGAAGAGTTCTACTTCCTATCCAGCGGGAGGTCGAACAGGGGATGACGGCTAATAATTCAGAATGTTCGTGGAAAGTTTAATAAGAAACTACAAGAAAGTCGGCGGGTTAATTGTGTAAGATCATGATGATTAAGAAAGAGGAATCTTTGTGGGTTCTAGATTTATGTGATTGTAGCTTAAGGCTAAGTATGGGAGCCCCACCGTCTACGATCGGATCGCGTAGTTGTCTGCTTGTGCAGCTTCTGGTTATCGGTGCAATGGTGGATTATTGATAACTAAGGAAAGAAATATCGGGGGTAATTCGAGCAAAGGATTTGATGAATGTGTGATATATTGGGCCTAATTGATTCATATTCAGATTCTTGGGCAGACTCAAAGTTTATGCTTCTGATAGAAGTGGGGTACAAGAAAAAATAATTCATCTGGTTGCTTCTTTGGGAGTGTTCAAGTGCTGACAGCGCACTAGAGTTTGGCTTATATTTGGGACCAAGTCAGAGCAGGTGATTCTCAACAGTGGTTCTAATGGGTTCGTTACGTGGGTGGAGACCGAGATTTTGTAGCAGAGTGTGAAGAATACTTGGGGAACTTTCTATGTTATCATTGGGTCTGCGGTGGGGAATACTGGAAAAATGGGAAGAAACAGTTTCAGATTCCCAATGTCTTATCAGAATGGGTGTACCGGTTGGAGATGTTATTGTGTACCCAAGGAAGGTATGGGATGGTTCAGGAGTATTGAGATGGGGTGGTCTCGTGATGCTTGGTTACTCGGTAGGAGTGCGGATTGAGTTTGTTATGTTGTGAATGAGAGCCATCATATTTCTAAGTCAGGTCAAGGGTAAATTGAAAGAGGTTGGGTCGGTTAGTAATGGCTGGATCAGCATGGTAGTGGCAAAGATTAGTTCCTCTGTTGTGTGAAGTTATACATGTGATTTGTGGTTGTACGTGCGGGCTTGACAGCCACCATGACCTGATTGATTTTGAAGGTATTTGACTCAAATGGCTTAGTTGTGTAAATGGATTTTAGAAGAGTTATGACGGTTTATAACACAGCTGGAGGTTGTATTTCCTACAGTTTGGGAATTCAGTTGCGGGTTGCGTGGTCCTTCTGAAACGAGCTAAGTGAAAAGTCTTCTAACCAATAAAGTGTTTATTTTACTGGTAATTCAGGGATTGTGATGAATTCGGGTATTCTCGCATAGCGGTATGACAGGTGCGGTTAGAGGCTTGGGAATTTGAAAGTTGAGGACCAAGGTTGCAGCTCGGTGTTGACAAGAATGTCACGAGCTCGGATGAGCCGGGAAGAGTAAGATGTTCATAGTAAGCTGACATTATCCTAGTGTCGCCTAGGAATGGTGTTCTGTGGAAGGAGCGTTGTGTATTGATTTGCGGATTCTTGATCTGCTTTATAGAATTAGTACAGTTGGTGGTATGGATGTGCGGACTTGGCTACCTGGGCAGAAGGTCGTGGGAGCGTACCCCACGGGGAAATTGTATGAGAGTGACATGCTAGTCACTTGATTATTAAAGATTGAAACCAAGTACGGAGATTTTTTGGTACTATCATTAATGAGAGAGTTTATGCCTGGAAGGCGCTCTATTCTTTGGTTGTGAATTGTGAGGGTTGTGCCGCATTGAGACGGCTTGATTATTCGCACATATGTTGAGGTCCCATGTAGCTTGTGGTGTCATATGAGCAGGATGGCTCTCGAGATGCAGGACATTTATTGCACCTTAGTTGTGCTTGGATTTTGGGGCGTATGGCGCTATTCGTCTCCTCAGAGTTGTATTTTTGCACTTGGCGTGCTTGTGGTCGATATTCGGGCATTTCGTAGGTATAAATATTATGGCTTGATGGATATTTCCTTAATTATTGTTATGTGTGGATCGGGTGGCATGCCGCCATGCGTATACTATTTGGATCGGGTTGCGCGCCGCAACGGTATTATGTGTGGATCGGGTTGCACGCCGCAACAGCGAGATGTTGAGTACGGTTTCCTATATCTGTTCTTGTGCATTTTGTTTCTCATCCGCTGAGAAAGGTTTGTAACATCTTTTCGATTGTTTGATTAGTTACGTGGGCTGGGTAGTTCTTTTCCAAAGTTCATTTTTCCTTATACATCATATTCAAGTTGTGGCTTGTCCGCGCATTAATGGCGTCACATGGGATCTTGGTCAGTGTTTGAGATGACTTATTGCCTGAGCAGCTTGTACTGGGTGAGATGAGGTTTTTGGGCCTGAAATCAATGCAATCAGATCTACATAAAGAATATTAAAGAACAAACATCGTTATTCAGTTCAGTATGAGGTAATGGTTCGTCAGGAGGGGAGACTCCAGGATTTGTTGATTCAGCAGGTGGTTGTGAGTTCTACACGTCTCTTCTGTCGTGGCAGTATTGGAGGATTGAAAACGAAGCATATATGTGTTATGAGGTATGATTCGGGCGCTGGGTAAGTGGAATTTCAGCTATTATGCTTGAAGGAGATTTCCTTGGGCAAATGAGTTATGCAAATCATTGTATGATGTCAGCATGGGTGCATGATTATGTGTGGATTCATCATGTGGAGAATTTTACGGTGTTTGTACGTTAGAATTAGGTCTTGTAAAGAAATTCGGTTGCTGGAATTTGATTCTAAGACTTATTGGCTAGGTAAAAGGGAAGACCTTCAGTCCGGCTCGAGCTAATGTGCCCAACTGGGTTGTGGTGGCATGGGTAGGTGCACAAGGTGTTGAACAATAATTTTGGATAACTCCGGAACATTTCCTAGCACGTTCGAGGATGAACGTATGTTTAAGTGAAGGAGAATGTAATGACCCGACCAGTCGTTTTGAACTCTGGCACGTCGTTCGGCGGTTTGAGGTCTTGAGTAGCTTCACTTCAGGTTTTATGACTTGTACACATGGTCGAAATTGAATTTCGGGAAGTTCAGAGTTGTTTTGGAAAGAAAATTCTAATTTCGGAAGCTTTAAGTTGGAAGACTTGACCAAGGTATGACTTTTGAGTAAACAACCTCAAAATCGGCATTTGAAGGTTCCAATAGGTTCGCATGATGATTTCGGACTTGGGCGTATGTTCGGGTCGAGTATCGAGTGGCCCGGGAGTATTTCGACGCTTATTACGGAAGATTGGCATTTTGAAGGTTTAAGAATTCCCTTAGTTTGGGTTGAAGTAGATTTTGATGTTATCGATATCCGTTTGAGATCCCGATCCTGGAAATAGTTCCGTATGGTGATTTGGGTCTTAGGAGTGTGTCCGGACGTTGATTTGGAAGTCCGTAGGTCGTTTCGGCTTCAATTGGCGAAAATTAGAAATTTGAATAATTTTTGAGAAGTTTGATGGGGAGTGGACTTTTTGATATCGGGGTCGGATTTCGATTCCAGAAGGGGGAGTAGGTCCGTAATGTCAATTAAGACTTGTGTGCAAAATTTGAGATCAATCGGACTTGATTTATTATGTTTCGGCGTCGAGTGTAGAAGTTTAAAGTTCTAAAGTTCATAAAGCTCGAATTGGGGTACGATTCATGATTTTGATGTTGTTTGATGTGATTTGAGGCTTCGAGCATGTTCGTGTTATCTATTGGGACTGGTTGGTGTGAGTGGACGGGGTCCCGAGGCCTCGGGTGTGTTTCAGACCAATTTTGGTTGTTCTGGCTGCTGCTGTTGCTGGTTTTGGCTTTTTTCTTTGCGAACACAAAGGGAGTCCCGCGTTTGTGAAGAAGGGTTTTTGGGCGGTTGATTTTTGTTCATCGCGAACGCAACACAGGGATCGCAAACGGGAGAAGGGCCTAAAAAACCTACGTGAACACGAAGGGGTGATCGCGAACGCGTAGAAGGAAAGGGGGAGCTGGGCCTGGAGCAGGTTGGCCTTCGCGAACGCGGCTCATGGACCGCGAACGCGAAGGGGCAGGGGTCTGAGGCTTCGCGAACGCGACGTAGCTGACGTGAACGCAAAGAGGAATTTTGGGGCAGTGGCATTTGGCCTTCGCGAATGCGAGGCGTTTCATGCGAACGCAAAGAAGGATCGCCTAGGCAGTGTATAAGTTTGCGAAAACGGATTTTGCTTATGTTATCTCAAATCTTTAATGGGAGCCGAGCTAGGGGCGATTTTGGAGGAGCTTCTTCGTCACCCATCATAAGGTAAGTGATTCCCGCCTATTACAAGTTGAATACTTGGTTTATATATGGATTTAAACATGAAAATTAGTAAAAATTTAGAGTTTTGAAGAAAAACCTAGAAATTGGTATTTTTGATTTTGACCACTTTAGACATGGAATTGGAAATAAGTTATATATTTGAGTTCATAAGGCTATGGGTAATATTTATGTTCGAAAATTTTTGAAATCCGGGCACGTGGGCCCGAGGTTGATTTTGTATACTTTTCAAAAAGAGTTAGGAATTAATTAAATTGATTAATTATGGGTATTAGAATATATTTTGACTAATAATTTTGGATGACGGGCTTTGGTTTGGGGTGTTAGAGAGGCCTTGGAGCCGATTTTGAAATTTCGGAGCGAGGTAAGTCTCCTGGCTAACCCTGTGAGGGGGAAACTACCCCTAGGTGATGTAATTATTGTGTGTTACTTATTGCGGGGGCTACGTACGCACAAGGTGACGAGAGTCCGCGTAGCTAGATTCATGTTATGCCCGGGTAGACTTAGGTTCATACTATGCTATAGCTGTACCACTTAAGTTGTCTCTGCCTATTAAATTCCTTTATTTTATGTTGCGACTTGAGACTAGACTTATGTAGAGTGATAGACTCGATATGATAGAGATTCGAAGGGCTTCATGATTAGCCGTGATAGACTGATACTGTTTATTTCACCATTGGACTAAGTTATGTATACTCTTTGGGATTAAGGTAGTAGTTAGCACTCTTAATTGTTGGTTTATTTTTTCAAAGATAATATTGTCACGATGTTTGTTGGACTCGGCATACGAGATAAATTTAATTTTAGCCATGAAAAAAATATTGCACATATAGTAGTGGTAACTTAAGACACATGGTTCTGAAGTTGGGTATTGTCAAACCTAGTGGATAGCCAAAAAATTTCGTCAAGGGTGTTCAAACTTTAAACAAATCAATAATTTTTTTTTGTCAATGAATAGTGTACCAAAGTTTAGATCAAACTATGCAATATTTAGCTGAACAATGAAAAAAAAGTTTTAATAGAACTATAATTTTATAAATCAAAAATAAATTAATAAAAAGACAACATTAGAAATTTTACTAATAAAAGTAAGCATAAAACCAAGGGAAGAGAGTTGAGAGGATTTGTAGTTTGTGGAGAGCTTTTGTTGATGAGTTTTGTAGAGTTTAACTTTTAAATTATAAAATTTATGTAAGAAATAATTTATAGTTAAAAAATTACTTTTAAAATTAGTTGTTTAACAAGTTTTAAGTTTTCAGAATTATTTTATTAAGAAACTTTTTAGATTGAACAAAAATCAAATAGACTATACATGGTGGTCTCCGTTTAGTTTTGGCAAATAAAATGGGCAGAACTTTGAACCCGTGAACAACACATCACTTTGAGCACCCTGAACCATTTGACTGCCTCACTCAACTATGTTAAGGGTGTCACGACCCAAAATTCGCTGAAGGTCGTGATGGCGCCTAACACCGCCGTCAGGCAAGTCAACGATAATTTACCAATTTAATTACTCATTTTAGTGTTTTGAAATCCTGATTTTCATTAATCGAACAACATCAAATAA
This sequence comes from Nicotiana obtusifolia, assembly GCA_002018475.1. Taxonomy (NCBI): domain Eukaryota; kingdom Viridiplantae; phylum Streptophyta; class Magnoliopsida; order Solanales; family Solanaceae; genus Nicotiana; species Nicotiana obtusifolia. Next base: position 129,609 of record MCJB01049186.1, read on the forward strand.
AATTTACCAAGTAAAAAAGTATTTACACAATTATAACAACGAACAACCCGTAGAAGCCCCTAAAACCTGGTGTTACAAGTGCATGAGCATTTTCTAAGGAATATAACAATAATACAATATCTGTCCCGAATGTAACAAGACAGAATAAAATAAATAATATAATGGAGACTCGATGGAATGAGATGCTTAGCCTAGAATGCAGCTCACATGAAGTCTTTCCAACAGGTGCGCCTACATGCCAAGGTGGTCATCAATGAACCTGTCAGATCCTGCACATTTAGTGCAGAAGTGCAGCATGAGTATGTAAATCAACGCGTACCCAGTAAGTATCTAGCCTAACCCCGGAGAAGTAGTAACGAGGGGTCGACATCGACACTTACTAGAGGTCCAAGAAATAATATAATAATCCATAACAGGTATGAAGTGCACAGCAATAGTGAAGTAAATCTGTAAATCTCAAAAGTTTCCAATTATTTCCTTTAAAGTATGAATTTCTCAATTTTGTATTCTTAGTATCTCTGAAAGTTGTCAAGTGTCATCATCAAATAAACCCGGAGTACCGAATAAAATGCCGGGCATCAGTACAGAGGTTAGCTCGTGAATATTCAGGCTACAAGCGATATAACGCACGATTCTGCCGAGGACGTTCGGCCCGATCCGGAATAATATATACACTGCCGAGGATCGAGCGGCACGAACCATAGATGCACCTATATACTGCCGAGGCGTTCGGCCCGCTCCACAAGAAAAGGAAATAAGTTACCGAATTACGAGACATGTGTTTATAACGCCGTACGTGGGTACAAAATGGATATAATCTTTACCGTTTCTCAAATAACTTGCCCACACCTCAAAGTGTTAAGGCTTGGCCTAGTATACATATAATTATTTCTAAATCAATTTCATTTATAACTTCGATTAATTAATGTGAATAACATGAGTTCAAATAATTCAAATATTACAGGATAAGATCCTAGGTCTACCCGACATAAGCATGCCATAGCTACGTACGGACTCTCATCACCTCGTGGATACGTAGCAACCATAACTTGTTGCATATAACAATAAATATCACCTAGGGGGTAGTTTTTCCCTCAGAATGTTAGAAAGGAGACTTACCTCGCTCCGAAGTTCCATAACTGGCTCCAACGCCACTCCAATATCTCAAATCGATGCCCATCGGTCCAAAACTATTCAAACAACGTGCAAACCAATCAAAAATATACTCTAATACCCATAGTTAATCAATTTAAACAATTCCCAACTCCGCTAAAAAAATCTAAAATATTAACCCTCGGGCCTACGTGCTCGGATTCTGAAAAATTTTTGAAGATAACTTTACCCATAACACCACGAACTCAGATATATAATTTATCCCAAATTCCATGTCAAATTTTATGGTCAAAATCCACAAATATCAATTTCCAGGTTTTTCTACCAAAATCCCAAAATTTTCCAAATTTTCCTCCTTAAATCCATATATAAACCTTACATTTAGCTCACAACAAGTGAAAAATTACTTATCTTGTGTTACATGAAGAAACTCCTCAAAATCGCCCAAGAATCGAGCTCCAAAAATCCCTAACGAAAATGCTGAAATGATCAAGTTTGATCCCTTATGTTTTGCCCAGGTTTCGCTTCTGCGGACAGAATTGCCGCATCTGCGGCCTTGCTTTTGCGAGTAAAAACTCGCTTCTGCGAACGTCCCTCACCTGGGCCATCTCCGCTTCTGCGCACGAACTGCCGCTTCTGCGGCCTTCCCCCTGAGCCTAGTTCCCGCTTCCGCGCTCCTTCGCCTGCATCTGCGAGCCCGAAGGTGCAGAAATTTTGTCGCACTTGCGAATCCATCCACCCTCACTCCATTCCGCATCTGCGACCCCTGGGCCGCTTCTGCGGTCTCGCACATGCGGCCCTTTTCTCGCAGGTGCAATTGCACCAGAATCCAGCTGCCTCAGCTTTCCCCCAAGCCCAAACTCGATGCGTTAACCCTCCGGAATCCACCGGAGGCCCTCGAGACCTTAACCAATTATACCAACGCATCCAAAAACATCATACAAACTTAGTCGAGCCTCCAAATTACATCAAACAATGCTAAAATCACGAATCACACCCAATTCAAGCTTAATAAACTTTAAAACTTCTAACTTCTACATTCAACGTCGAAACCTATTCAAATCAAGTCCGATTGACCCCAAATTTTGCACACAAGTCATAAATGACATAAAGAAGCTATTCCAAGGCTTGAAATCCCAAACGGACATGGGTACATTAAAATCCACACCAAGTCAAACTTAAGAATTTCCTAATCTTTTAAAAATACCAACCTTCCATAATAAGCGCTGAAATGCTCCTGGTGATCCGATACTCAACCCGAACATACGCTCAAGTCCGAAATCATCATACGAACCTATTAGAACCTTCAAATCCCGATTCCGAGGTCATTTACTCAAAAGTCACACCTTAGCCAATTCATCCTACTTAAAGCTTCCGAAATTAGAATTTTCTTTCCAACCCAATCCCGAACATCACGAAATTCAATTTCGACCATATGTACAAGTCATAATACCTGAAGTAAAGCTACTCAAGGCCTCAAACCACTGAACGACGCACTAGAGCTCAAAACGACCGCTCGGGTCGTTACAACGGGTGTTCAAAATGTAATATATAACCATATAAAGCAGTATTTAACTTATATAAAGAGTATAATTTTTCAACGAAGGATGTGCGCTTGACCACCTGGGCATAGGGTGGCTATGCCACCGGTCAAGCTTAACTTTAGACCCAAATATCTAAAATTCATAGTCAAATGTTAGAAGTTTATACTCAAATTTCTGAAGTTCATACTAGTATATCTGAAGTTCAAGGTTTCAAAAATGTCTTAAGTTTAATTAAGTTCATACCAAGATATCTGAAGTTCAAATACCAAATTTCTGAAGTTCATACAAAAAATCTTAATCATACCTCAGACTATTAGATGCATATTTGTTCCCATTATTTTTTTGGTTTGAATAAAGCAGTGGTCATACACAATGACCATGGCTTTTGTGCGATCATGATAAATTAGTGAATTGGTTCAAAACATGACATAGCTTTTCCGTTGAAAAATGAAGAAGCTTTCTGCTCACACATTGCTTTTATAGTTAATATATGTAGATTTCCTTCTCTTCGCTTGTACATTTTTTGTTTTATTTTATGTTGTTATGAATTGGTAATGTCAAATTGTGCTTCCGTGGAGTTTCACGGTATGGATTTGTCGGAATTTATTCCCACTTAAGGCCTAAGGGTATTTTAGCCTAAATGTTAATTACAACAATAATAACAACCCCACTATAACGATCCAGCCGGTCGTTTCGAGAGTAGTGGCCTCAAACCCCTATTATTGCTCCCTTTACTTCATTTTGTGGTTATGTAAGTCGCCGGGAGGTTTTGTTTTTGGTTTCGGAGTATTATGGGACACTTAGTTCCTAAAATGGAAGCTTAAGTTTTAGGAATTTGATCGTAGTTAGAATTTTTTGAAGACGACTACGGAATGGAGTTTCGTCGGTTCCGTTAGCTCCGTTGAGTGATTTGGACTTAGGAGCGCGTCCAGATTATGAATTGGAGGTCCGTAGTTGAATTAGGCTTGAAATGGCGAAAGTTGGGTTTTTTTTGGGAAGTTGACCGGAGTGGACTTTTTGATATCAGGGTCGGATTCCGATTTCGAAGTTGGAGTGGGTCCGAAAGGTCAAATGTGACTTATGTGTAAAATTTGGTGGTCAATGGACATGATTTGATAGGTTTCGGCATCAGCTGTAGAAGTTTGAAGTTTCAAATTTCATTAAGCTTGAATTGGGGTGTGATTCGTGTTTTTGTTGTTGCTTGATGTGATTTGAGAGCTCGACTAAGTCTGTATGGTGTTTTAGGACTTGACAGTATTTTTGATTGAGGTCCCGGGAGCCTCGGGTGTGTTTCAGATCATTTCGGATTCATTTTGGACTTAGAGGGATGGATGATGCTAGGTTGCTTCTGGTGTCATCGCACCTGCGATGGGGCAGGTACGGACACGCACGTGCGAGTGGAAGATCGCAGAAGCGGATTTGGGCAGCCCAGACAGGACTCGTAGGTGCGGAAGGGTTTCCACAGAAGCGGCCTCGCTTCTGCGGTGGGAAGATGCGCAAGAGCGATGGAGTCGCAGGTGCGACACTTTGGTCACAGGCGTGCATGCGCAAGTGCGGCCCTCTTCTCACAGAAGTGGCCTTGCTTCTGCGGTGGGAAGATGCGCAGGAGCGATGGAGTCGCAAGTGCGACACTTTGGTCACAGACGCGCATGCGCAGGTGCGGCCCTCTTCTCGCAGAAGTGGACCCAAAGGGACTTAAGTCAAGTCCGCACCTGAGATAGAAATTCCGCAAGTATGACGTCGCAGGTGCGACTAAGAGCCCGTAGGTGCGAGATCGCTGGGCAGAAAATGCTAAGTTTGAGGTTTTTTATCCCGTTTTTATTTTGGGACCTAAAGAGCTCGGATTGAGGCGAAAATTCAAGGGTTTTTCAGAGAAAATAATTGGGTAATGATTTTTAACTCATTTTTGGTTATATCCCACTAATCTATCGTTAATTTCATCATTTAATTAAGGTTATGGGTTGAGGAATTTGGGGGAAAAGTGGAAAAATTCTTCAACCGAATTTTGGGGTTTTGATTGAGATTTTGGTATCGGATTTGAGTAATGTTGGTATGGGTGAACTCATGGTTGAATGGGTGTTCGTATTTTTTAGCTTTTACCCGATTTCGAGACGTGGGCCCGGATTGATTTTTTGGGGCGAATTTTTAATTTCTTGTTAAAGTCTTGATTTCATTAATTAGATTGGTTTCTTATAGTATATTTATAGTCTGTAATTGCTTTTGGCTAGATTTGGGTCATTCGGAGTTGGAAAGTCGAGGAAAAGACATTCTTGTTGATTGATTGAGCTTGGCTTGAGGTAAGTGGCTTGCTTAACCTTGTGTGGGGGAAATTCCCTTAGGATTTGGTACTATTGTGACAATTCTGTTATATGTGAGTGCCGTGTACGCGAGGTGATGAGTGCATACACAAGCTAATTGTTGAAAATTTGGTTTTTACTGAACAGTAACCTGTTATATCTTAAATGAGTCATCCCAACATGTGTAGTTATTCTGTTTAGCCTAATACCGTATGTCTATGTGTCTTAAATGCTTATTTTAAATCTGTGCAACATGCTTAGTTAAATTCCTGTTTTTCCTTGATTTGTATTTAGTCTTAAACTGTAGGATTTCTTGCTGTTAATTGTTGTTTCCATCGGTTTCGAGCTGTGTGTTTACTTTTGGGACTACGAGGTGGTACCTCGGGAGATTCCCGTTGCATATTTATTTTTGGGACTACGAGGCAATACCTCGGGAGATCCGCGTTGTATATTTACTTTTGAGATTACGAGGCTATAACTCGGGAGATCCCCTGTTGCAAATTACTTTTGGGACTATGAGGCAGTACCTCGGGAGTCCCCTGTTGAGTATTTACTTTTGGGACTACGAGGCGGTACCTCGGGAGTTCCCCTGTTGAGTATGTACTTTTGGGACTACAAGGCGGTACCTTGGGAGTGCCCCCTGTTGTTTACCCCTATTTGCTGTGTAGTTTCCTCTTCTGTATTTCTCGTTGTTAAATTCTCAGTCTTTCATTATATTACTATATCTTCTGCCTTAATTATTATATTCTAGTAGGGTCTTGACTTGACCTCGTCACTACTCTACCGAGGTTAGGCTCGGCAATTACTGGGTATCGTTGTGGTGTACTCATGCTACTCTTTTGCACATATTTTGTGTGTAGACCCAGGTACCTCCTATCAGCCCCGCTATTAGTAGAGAGTCGTGCTGCTGCTACGGAGACTTCAAGGTATATCTGCCAGCGTCCGCGGACCTCGGAGTTCCCCTCTATCCTTTTATGTTGTTCTTTATTTTTCCTAGATACTGATGTATATATATAGTTAGAACAATTCCTTAGAGCTTGTGACTTGTGACTACCGAGTCTTTGGGAGATGTTATACTCAGAGTTGTTGGATTTACTTGTATATGCCGAGCGACAGTTATCCAGCTTTATATACTATATATATATATATACTGATTTTGTTAAAGTTTAGCCGTTATTTCTGTTATTATTTCAGTTATTTCGCAACTGTTAGGCTTACCTAGTCTTAGAGATTAGGTACCGTCACGACATCTTACGGAGGGAGATTTGGGTCTTGACACCCACAAGTGGGGGTCTGAGGAGGGTAGAATGTACGCAGATCTTACCCCTATCCCGGAAAGATAGAGAGGCTATTTTCGAGAGGCCCTCAACTCAAGAAGACGAAAATAGACAATAGAATATGTGACAACAACAAAAAACAGAAAGATAATATAAGCATCTTAGGAAACAGAAGATTGATGGAAAAGCAATAACAACAATCAGTAATAGATTTACCGTACTATGAAAGGAAAAAAAAGTGTGGACACAAACTTACACCACCAAAAACCCGACAACACCCTAACCGGCTAGCCCCACTCCTAATATGAAGGAAGAAAAACACTCGACTCCAAATCCTAACCCTAAACCCTAATGCTCGACCTCGACACCTTCCTATCTAGAACCATGTCCTCGGAAATCCGAAGTCGCGCTATGTCCTGCTTGATCACCTCACCCCAATACTTCTTAAGCTGTCATCTACCTCTTCTCATACCCGTCAAAGCCAACCGCTCACACCTCCTAACCGAGGCATCTTGGCTTCTCCTCCGCACATGCCCGAACCATCTAAGCGTCGCTTCCCGCATCTTGTTGTCTATGGGAGTCACGCCCACCTACTCCCGAATACCTTCTTTCCTAATCTTATCCAGCCTAGTGTGCGAACACATCCATCTCAGCATCCTCATCTCTGCTACTTTCATCTTCTGGATATGAGAATTCTTGACTGGCCAACACTCAGCTTCATATAGCATGGCCGGTCCAACTACCGCTCGATAAAACTTGCCCTTAAGTTTCGGTGGCACCTTTTTGTCACACAAGACTCCATACGCTAACCTTTATTTTATCCATCCCACCCCAATACGATGTGTGACATCCTCGTCAATCTCCTCATTCCCTGGATAATTGACCCAAGGTACTTGAAATTTTCCCTCTTCGAGATGACTTGTGAGTCAAGTTTGATGTCCAAATTTGCTTCCACTGTCACATCACTGAACTTGCACTCCAAATGTTTTGTCTAAATGTTAATTAGTTATTAAAAATTGGTATAAGGTAAACAATTTTTAAGAACTGGGTGTAGGTTAAACAATGGTATTAATATTGGGTATCCGTGCACTTTTACCTTACGTAAAAATTCATGGGAACCAATTCGCAATGCTGACAACTCTATTATTTTTAGGCAAATTACATATTTGCTCGACCGGTAAAAAATAATTATATTTGTTATTCAAATATACAAAAATATATATTGATTTTATATATATATATATATATATATATATATATATATATATATATTGCGGATTATTATTTTTGGGAGGAATTATACTATGTAATTTTTTTATTATTTTTAAGTGCAGCACAGGAGGAAGAAGAATATTTTAATTAATCTTAGCCTTTAAATATTTTAGTGGACATGTGGCTCCAGTCTAGATCCCTATTGAAAAGCTAAGGATGTATTAATGGATTTTATACGAGTATTTGAATAGTGCCAGATACATAATCGACAGAGATTTTTTAGATGTGATCGAGCAATAAATTTAGGCAACATGATATTATAGAGATAAAATCTAAGTTGATTTTAAACTCTTTAATATTACGAACCATAAATATAACACTTTTGTCTTTAATATGGAGTTATTAGTCTCCCAGAAATAGTAAAATAATTCAAGACTATACATCCTAGAATTCTAAAATGCATATTAATGCCTCCTCCATTTTAAGCACCTTTTAAATTAAATTTTCGCAAATCATTTTATAGCTTATAAAAGAATGAAATGAGTATTATACATCTTAATCTGAGCTTCAAGTTCTGGCACTACGTTCCCACACCTTTTTCCTTTTGCTTTTAGATTATTTTGTAAGTTAATCGACAAATACCGAAGCTTATAAGTTTTCTAGCAATTGGTTAAGTGTTAAAACAACCAAAAAAATCAAGATTCTTTAGGTATTTCAAATCAAATCACAAATAAGTAGGACGGATCGTGAATAAATTTTGATCAATTTATTTACTTGTCTAATGCTATTTGCATGGAAATTCTTTACTGATTGCATAGACTACTCACTAACACATTGGTCGGAGCAAGTGAAGTAAACAAAAATTCAACCATTACTTGATTGTTTTTCCCAATTGAAAAAAAAGTGCTAAAGAAAACATCCAGAACAATATAGTACAATGAGTACCAAATTAATTTGCTCTGCTATGCATGGGTTCTTCTTGCTCTTCCCTGCCCAGGCATCTGATTGCCTCTATTTGTCTCCTAGACTGTTTCACAGACTTGTAAAAGGAGAATGACTTTATATTTTGATAACAACCTTAAGTCTGATTTGGTGAACTGAACTATTATTAGAAGTGTGTCACTCTACTATAAAAGTTATTATTTACAATCCAACATGTCACGATCTCAATTTCTCTCCGTAGATTTCGTGATGACATCTAGTATTTAAAACAAGATAAGCTTAACAAACATGCGGAATATAATTGAAATAACAAATAAACTCACAAATAATCAAAAAATTTTAATAAGGAAAACTCCACAGCTCAGCATATGCAATTTTTCCCAAAACCTGGTGATATCGAGTCACAAACTCTACAACGGTGTCATAATCATCCCTATACAACTGTATTAATAAAAGAAGGAAGATATGAAATAGATGGAGGGTGACTTAAAGGCCTGCGGACGCCGACATGTGTACCTTGAAGTATCCAAGTACGATTCAACTCACTAATGTCTGGACTGAGAGGAGGTACCTAGATCTGCCCAAAAATTTGTGCAGAAGCATAGCAACAATACATCACAACGGTACCCAATAGGTGTCAAGCTTAACCTCGATAGAGTAGTGACGAGGTCAGGTCAGGGCCCTATTAGAATAAATAAGAAACATGACGAATAATTTAACGATGCAATAATAATGACCATGAAAATGAAACAAGTAAGGAATATGCCAAATTAACTACATCGAATCAAGGCAAATAATGCATCACGGAAGAAAAATAAGAAATGGTAAGTCAAGGAAACAAAACAACCAAACATAAGTGGCATAATAGAGACGTACCAACAAGAGTCACTACCGAGGTACTGCTTCGTAGTCTCAAATCACAAAAATAATCCACAATCTTTCCTTATATCACCACGGGAGCATTGCCTTTAGTTTTCAAAATCATTTTTTCGAACAACATTTTAGCCAACCTTATCGCACTGCGTGGCTTCTAGTAGTTCCCCTACCATCCGCGCGTATCAAACCCACCTTATTTCACCGCATGCGTTTTAACCCAAAACCTTATACCACCGCATGCGTATCAATATCACAACGTATCACAAATAGCACCTCAAGTGTCCAATATCACAACTTGCCAAAGAAAGCAACGATAACAGTGTTTTCACAATACTGAGCCCATGGCTCAACCACAATGTACACAAGAGTCTCAACAATAACAACCGAAAGTAAATAACTTAACATAATAGTATTTCACAACTTAACACTTTGCCTCAATGTTCTCACGACCTTTATACCTCAATACCAGTTTCATCAACGAGATATTCTAAGAATAACAACTTCAAGTACAGAATTCACAGTTAAATAATAAATAAGAAATAGAGAAAACAACAACTTAAACTAAACATGTAGGGCAATTAACAAGTAGGAGATGAGACAAGTAAAGCATTGAAGATAGCCTAGAAATGATGATTATAACACGTTAAAGGTAACTCAATTAAGGCATAAAAGGAATCTACATAGCTAAAACCGGTAAATTTCTACATTTAGCCCGTGCACACACTCGTCACCTTGCGCACACGACTTTCACACACCACAGTTATCACAAACAACACCTATCCTAAGGGAAAATTCCCCCACACAAAGTTAGGCAAGACACTTACCTCAAAACACACTAACTCAATCTACTAGTATGCCTTTCCCTCGATTATCCAACTCCGAACGGCTCGAATCTAGCCAAAACAACTTCATACCATAAATATAAACTATAGGAAACTATTAGAATCATCAAGTTATGATGTTTGCAAAGAAATAAGAAGTCAACTCGGGCCTGCGTCTCAAAACCCGACCAAAATTACTAAATCTGAACACCATTCGATAACGAGTCCAACCATACAAGAATTACTCAAAATCGACCTCAAATCGTCTTTCAAAACCCCAAAATTTAATCTAGGAAGTTTTTACTATTTTCCCCCAAATTTTCAACTCAAATCACTAATTAAATGATAAAAATAACAATAGATTCATGAAATATAGTCCAATCCGGGTTAGAATCACTTACCCCGGCGATTTTCGTGAAAATTCCTCGAAAAACCGCCTCACACCGAGCCCTCTAGGTACAAATTATGAAAAATGAGACGAAACCTATGTTTTGAAACTTAAATTCTGCTACCTAGTCGCCTTTTATCGCGATCTCAGACAAAGACTCGCGATCGCGTAGAGTAATTCTCCCCAGCTCGAATAAATGCACTTCGCAATCACGTGAAACCTGCCACGAACGCGATGAATAAGCTGCCTCCCTTACGCGACCGCGTCCAAGGCCACGCGTAGCACAAGCTTGCCTCAGCCCCCAACCTCGCCTTCCTTATACGCGAACGCGACTACCTTATGCGTTCACGATGAACAAACTTAGCACACTTCACGATCAAATAAACCATCTCACGATTGCATAGAACAAATTTCACCAGTCACCAAACAGCTCTTCGCGATTGCAAACCTCACTCGCGATCGCCTACAAGGAAACCAGCAGCAGAAGATCAGTCTTCAAGGTTACGAAATGTGCCGAACATGATCCGAATTACACCCGAGGCCCCCGGGACCTCAACGAAACACACCAACAAGTTCTAAAACATCATACAAACATGCTCGCGGCGTCAAATCACATCAAACAACACTAGAACTATGAATCGCACATCCATTCAAGCCTAATGAACTTATAAACTTTCGAATTTCAAAACTAATACCGATTCATATCAAAACAACTCCGGTTGACTTCAAATTTTGCATACAAGTCATAAATGACATGACAGACCTATTTCAACTTTTAAAATTGAAATCCAACCCCGATATCAATAATGTCAACTCCCGGCCAAACTTTCCTATCTTCCAACCTTCAATTTTCTAACTTTTGGCAATTTACGCTGAAACGACCTAGGGACCTCCAAATCAACATCTAGACATGCTCATAAGTCCAAAATCATCATACGGAGCTACTAGAACCGTCAAAACTCCATACTGGAGTCATCTACACAAAAGTTAAACTACGGTAAACTCTATCAACTTAAGACTCCAACTTAGGGACTATGTGTCTCATTTCACTCCGAAACTCACCCGAAACCAAAACCAAACGCCCCGTCAAGTTACATAACCACAATATACCATAGTGGAGCAATAAATAGGGGATCAGGGCTGAAATTCTCAAAATGATTGGCCGAGTCATTACATCCTCCCCCTCATAAAACAAAGGTTCGTCCTAGAACGAGTATAAAGACATACTTGAAGTAATGAAAAGATGAGGATAAACGTCTATGCATATCATGCTCGATCTTCCAAGTTGCCTCCTTGACTGGCTGACCCCTCCACTGGACCTTCACTGAAGCAATGTTCTTCGACATCAACTTTCGGACCTGCCTATCCAAAATGGCCACCAGCTCCTCAACATAAGACAAATCCTTGTCCAACTGGACTGAGCTGAAATCTAACACATGAGACAGATCGTCGTGATACTTCCGGAGCATAGAACCATGGAATACTGGATGAACTGCAGCTAGACTAGGTGGCATTGCAAGCTTGTAGGCCACCTATCCAATCTTCTCGAGAATCTCAAAAGGTCTGATATACCTAGGGATCAACTTGCCCTTCTTCCCGAACCTTATAACACTCTTCATGGGCGAAACCCGGAGCAAGACCCGCTCCCCAACCATGAATGCAACGTCGCGAACCTTCCGGTCCACATAACTCTTCTGTCTAGATTGGGCTGCACGAAGTCGATCTTGAATCAATTTAACCTTTTCCAAAGCATCCTGAACCAAGTCTGCACCCAATAGCCTAACCTCATCCGGCTCAAACCAACCACCAGAGATTGACAACGCCTCCCATACAAGGCCTCATATGGAGCCATCTGAATGCTCGACTGGTAGCTGTTGTTGTAGGCAAACTCTGTAAGCGGAAATAACTTATCCCAAGAACCCCCAAACTCCATCATACATGCACGGAGCATATCCTCCAATATTTGAATAGTGATCTCGGGTTGTCCGTTCGTTTGAGGGTGAAATGTTGTACTCAACTCAAATCGCGTGCCTAGCTCACATTGTAAGGCCCTCCAAATTCATGATGTAAAATACATACCTCGGTTAGAGATGATGAATACTAAAACGCTATGAAGTCGAACAATCTCGCAAATATAAACCTGAGCCAGCTGCTCTGAAGAATAAGTAGTCACCACTGGAATGAAATGAGTCAACTTGGTCAACCTATCCACAATCACCCATACTGCATTGAACCTTCTCTGAGTCCGTGGGAGCCCAAGAACAAAATCCATAATAACCCGTTCCCATTTCCACTCTGGAATCTCTAGCCTCTGAAGCAATCCACCTGGCCGCTGATGCTCATACTTCACCTGCTGACAATTTAGGCACCGAGCTACAAAATCCACTATGTCTTTCTTCATCCTCCTCCACCAGTAGTGCTTCCCCAAGTCCTGATACATCTTAGAGGCACCCGGATGAATGGAGTACAGCTAACTGTGAGCCTCCTAAAGAATCAACTTACGCAAACCATCTACATTGAGAACACATAGCCTGCGCTGCATCCGTAACACACTGTCATCTCCAATAGTGACCTCCTTGGCATCACCGTGCTGAACCGTGTCCTTGAGGATAAGCAAATGGGGCTCGTCATACTGACGCTCTCTGATATGATCATATAAGGAAGACTGAGAAACCACACAAGCCAAAACTCGACTCGGCTCCGACACATCCAATCTAACAAATTGATTGCTCAAGGCCTGAACATCCAATGCTAATGGGCTCTCTACTGCTGGTAGATATGCTAAACTGCCCAAGCTTTCCGCCTTTTGACTCAAGGCATCAGCCACCACATTGGCCTTTCCGGGATGATATAAAATGGTGATATCATAGTTATTAAGTAACTCTAACCATCTTGTTGATGCAAGTTAAGATCCTTATATTTGAATAGATGTTGTAGACTCCGGTGGTCGGTATAAACCTCACAAGGGACACCATACAAATAGTGCCGCCAAATCTTCAAGGCATGAATAATAACTGCTAACTCAAGGTCGTGGACAAGATACTTCTTCTCATGCACCTTCAGCTATCTAGACGCGTAGGCAATCACCCTACCGTCTTACATCAACACCGTGCCGAGGCCAACATGCAACGCATCACCATACATAGTGTAAGACCCCGAACCCGTAGGTAATACCAATACTGAGGCTGTACTTAAAGCAGTCTTGAGCTTTGAAAACTCTCCTCACACTCCTTGGTCCACCTGAACGGAGCACCCTTCTGGGTCAATCGGGCCATAGGTGCAGCAATAGATGAGAAACCCTCTACAAATCGACGGTAATACCATGCCAAACTAAGAAAACTCTGGATCTCAGTAGCTGAAGACGGTCTGGGCCAACTCTCCACTGCTTCAATCTTCTTTGTATCTACCTTGATCCCCTCACTCGACACTACATGACCCAAAAACGCCACTGAATCAAGCCAGAATTCACACTTTAAAATTTTTGCATACAACTTCTTTTCTCTCAAGGTCTAGAGCACGGTCCTCAAGTGCTGCTCATGATCCTCTCGGCTCCGGGATTAGACAAAGATGTATTTAACAAACACAATGATGAATAAGTCAAGATAGGGCTAGAATACATTGTTCATCAAGTGCATGAATGCTGCTGGGGTATTGGTTAGTCCAAATGACATACAAGGAACTTGTAATGACCATACGGAGTCCTGAAGGCAGTCTTTGGAATATCCGGCTCCCGAATCTTCAACTGATGATAGGCTGACTGCAAATCAATCTTTGGGAACACTTTGGCACCCTGTAGCTAATCAAATAGGTCATTAATGTGTGGCAATGGATACCTGTTCTTCACTGTAACCTTATTCAATTGTCGATACTCAATACTTATGCGCATCAAACCATCTTTCTTCTTTACAAACAAGACCGGAGCACCCAAAGGTGATATACTAGACCGAATGAAACCCTTATCAAGTAACTCTTGCAACTGCTCCTTTAACTCCTTTAGCTCTACTGGGCCCATACGATATGGTGGAATAGAAATGGGCTGATTTCCCGTCAACAGATCAATACCAAAATCAATATCCCTATCGGGCGGCATGCCCGGAAGATCTACTAGAAACATATCTGGATAGTCCCTCACTACCGGAACCGACTCAACGGTAGGAGTATCAACACTAACATTTCTCACAAAGGCTAGATATGCCTCACACCCCTTCCCAACCATCCGTTGTGCCTTAAGAAAAGACACCACCCTGCTAGGAACATAATCCAAAGTACCCCTCCACTCCAACCATGGCAAACCTGGCATAGCCAACGTCACCATCTTGGCATCACAATCAAGAATAGCATGATAGGGCGAAAACTAGTCCATACCCAAGATAATATCAAAATCTACCATACTGAGCAATAATAAGTCGGCTCTGGTCTCAAAACCACCAAGAACAACTAAACACGACAGTGGTACACATGGTCAACAACAATGGAATGTCCCACAGGCATGGACAGATAGACAGGAGAACTCAAAGAAGCACAAGATATACCCAAATATGGAGCAAAGTAAAATGATACATAGGAATAAGTAGAGCTTGGATCAAATAAGACAGATACATCTCTATAACAAACCGGAACAATACCTGTGATAACTGAGTCGGATGCAACTGCTTCTGTCCTAGCTGGAAGAACATAACTTCTAGCCTGGCCTCCCCCTCTAGGGAGACCTTTACCCGCCCAACCTCCACCTCTAGCTGGCTGTGAAGGTGGAGTGACAGCTGGTGCAGTAACCATGACCCGAGGACCCTATAGAATACGTAGGGCCTGAGTAGTCTGTGGAGGGGCACCCCTACTGAGTCTGGGGCAGTCCCACAACATATGACGAGTGTCACCACACTCAAAACAAGCTCTCGGAGGACGTGGCTGCTGGAACTGGCTCGGGCCTGATCGGTTGGACTGACTGCTGAAAGCACCTCGTGCAGGAGGTGCACTAGAAAGTTGCCGTGCATAATGGGCAACCTGAGACCTAGAGTGGCCGAGACACCACTGGAAGCCGGAAGTGCTGAATGAACATGGTTGCTTATATAGCCCCTACCATGACGGGCTGCAACTGGGGCACGGGCACCACTATCTGTGCTAGAATCTCGAGGCCTCCTGGCCTCCCTCTCCTCTCTCTCCCGGGCCCACATACCCTCTAATCTTCGAGCGATCTCCACCGTTTGAGCCCCTCAATAAATCAATGAACTCGCTCTCTGGCAGTGGAAACTAATGCAGGTGCATGTCTGGACTACTCGCTGAACCGGACTACATACTTCCATACCGTCATAGCACCCTTACATAACTGCTCAAACCATATGCGCCATGCATCCCTAAGACTCTAGGGAACAAACTTCCTCATGAACATCTCTGAGAACTGAGCCTAAGTGAGTGAAGTTGCCTCGGCCGGGCGACCCAACTCATACGCTCGCCACCACTGATAAGCCACTCTCTTAAGCTGGAATGTAGTGAAAGAAACCCCACTCGACTCTACAATACCTATAGTACAGAGAATACGATGGCACTCCTCAAGAAAACCCTATGCATCCTCTGAAGCCAAACCGCTAAAAGTAGGAGGGTGGTACTTCTTGTACCTCTCGAGCCTGAGCTGCTCCCCCTCAGAAGCTGCTGCCTTAACCTCGGGCTGAACTGGGACAACCGAATGCACTGGTATGACCTCTGGGACCTGGTCAACCTGGACCCGCTGCTCTGGGGTATGGGCTGCGGAAGTCTGTGCTCCTCCCCCGACCTGAGATGTGGCAGGAGCAAGTGGAATCAACCCCGCTTGAGCTAGAGTGCCAAACATGCCCAAAAACTGCGCGAGAGTCTCCTGAAGTGCAGGGGTAGTAACAGACGTCTCAGGTGCCTGCTCTCCAACTGGAGCTACTGGTGGCTCCTCTGTAACAGCTCGGGCAGGTGCTCTGGCTGCACCACGTGGGTGTGCTCGGCCTCTGCCTCGACCCCGGCCTCTCGCGGGTCTGACAAGGGGCGCGGGTGTCTGATCATAAGATCCAGCTGTATGTATCACTATCTGTGAGAGAATAGAAAGACAGATATTTAGAATTCCGAGGTCAATGAATTTGAACTATAAGGAATCAAACAAGTGAAACTTTTCCTTACTGTTCAATAGCCTCCCAAAGATAAGTACAGACGTCTTCGCACCGATCCTCGAGACTCTACCAAACCTGCTTGTGACTCATAACACCTATGAACCTAGAGCTCTGATACCAACTTGCCATGACCTCAATTTTCCTATGTAGGATGTCGTGATGGCATCTAGTCTCTAAAACTAGGTAAGCCTAACAAACATGCGGAATATAACTGAAATAACAAATAAACTCACAACTACTCAAAAACATTTTATAGGTAAAACTCCACAACTCACCATATACAATTTTCCCCAAAACTTGGTGATATCGAGTCACAAGCTCTACAACGGTATCATAATTATCCCTATACAATTGTATCTAATATAAGAAGGAAGATATAGAAATAGATAGAGGGCGACTCCAAGACCTGCAGACGCCGACATGTGTACCTTGAAGTCTCCAAGTACGAACTCAACTCACTGATGCCTGGACTGGTAGGAGGTACCTAGATCTGCACAAAAAGTTGTGCAGAAGCGTAACATGAGTACATCACAATGGTACCCAGTAAGTGCCAAGTCTAGCCTCGGTGGAGTAGTGACGAGGTCAGGTCAGGGCCCTACTGGAATAAATAAGAAACATGACGAATAATTTAACGGTGCAATAATAATGACAATGGAAATGAAACAAGTAAGGAATATGCCAAATTAACTATATCGAATCAAGGCAAATAATGCATCACGGAAGAAAATAAGAAATGATAAGTCAAGGAAACAAAACAAGCAAACACAAGTGACGTAATAGAGAAGTACCAACAAGAGTCACTACCGAGGTATCGCCTCGTAGTCTCAAATACAAAATAATCCACAATCTTTCCTTATATCACCGCGGGAGCCTTGCATTTAGTTTTGAAAATTATTTTCCCGAAATAGCTTCCCGCGTTTTAGCCCACCTTATCACACCACGCGACTTCTAGTAGTTCCCCTACTAGCCACGCGTATCAAGCCCATCTTATCTCACCGCATGTGTTTCAACCCCAAAACCTTATACCACCGCATGCGTATCAATATCACAACATATCACAAATCGCACTTCAAGTGCCCAATATCACACCTTGCCAAAGAAAGCAACAATAACAGTGTTTTCACTATAAAGAGCCCATGGCTCAACCACAATGTGCACAAGAGTCTCAACAATAACAACCAGAAATGAATAACTCAATATAATAGTATTTCACAACTTAACACTTTGCCTCAATGTGAATCACGACCTTTATAACTCAATACCAGTTTCATCAACGAGATATTCCAAGAATAACACTTCCAAGTAAGAAA
The DNA here is from genome assembly GCA_002018475.1 of Nicotiana obtusifolia. Taxonomy (NCBI): domain Eukaryota; kingdom Viridiplantae; phylum Streptophyta; class Magnoliopsida; order Solanales; family Solanaceae; genus Nicotiana; species Nicotiana obtusifolia. Next base: position 147,517 of record MCJB01049186.1, read on the forward strand.
ATTCACGATTAAATAATGAATAAGGAATAAAGGAAACAACAACAACTTCAACTAAACATATAGGGAAATTAACAAACAGGAGATGAGACAATTAAAGCATGTGAAGATAGCCTAGAAATGATGATTATAACATGTTAAGGTAACTCAATTAAGGCATAAAAGGAATCTACATAGCTAAAACCGGTAAATTTCCACATTTAGCCCGTGCACACACTCGTCACCTTGCGTACACGACTTTCACTCACCACAGTTATCACAAACAACACCTATCCTAAGGGAAAATTCTCCCACACAAATTTAGGCAAGACACTTACCTCAAAACACGCTAACTCAATCCACTAGTAGGCCTTTCCCTCGATTATCCAACTCCGAACGGCTCAAATCTAGTCAAAACAACTTCATACCATAAATATAAACTATAGGAAACTATTTTGAATCATAAAGTTACGATCTTTGCAAAGAAATTAAAAGTCAACTCACAGAATCAACCCGAGCTCGCGTCTCGAAACTCGACAAAAATTACAAAATCCGAATACCGTTCGATAATGAGTCAAACTATATAAGAGTTACTCAAGTTCGATCTCAAATCGTCTTTCAAAACCCCAAAATTTAGTCTAGGAAGTTTTCACAATTTCCCCCCAAATTTCCAACTCAAATCACTAACTACATAATGAAAATAACAATAGATTCATGAAATATAGTCCAATCCGTGTTAGAATCACTTGCCCCAATGATTTCCTTGAAAAACCCTCAAAAATTTGCCACACCGAGCTCTCTAGGTCCAAATTATGAAAATGAGATGAAATCCACATTTTGAAACTTAAATTTTGCTGCCCAAACACCCTCTATCGCGATTGTGGACAAAGACTCGCGATTACGTAGAGTTATTCTCCTTAGCTCGAATAAATTCACTTCGCGATCGCATGAAACCTGCCGCGAACACGATGAATAAGCTGCCTCCTGCGCAACCGCATCCAAGGCCATGCGAACGCGTAGCACAAGCCTGCCTCAGCCCTCAGCCCTCAGCCCCCAGCCTCGCCTTCCTTATAAGCGATGCGATCTACCCTACGCATTCTCGATGAACAAACTTAGCACACTTTGCGATCGCATAAACCCTCTCGCGATCGCATAGAAAAAATTTCACCAGCCGCCAAACAGCTCTTCGCGATCACGTACCTCCACTAGCGATCGCCTCCAAGGAAACCAACAGTAGAAGATTCAGCAGTCTTCAAGGTTCCGAAATGCGCCGAACATGATCTAAATTACACCCGAGACTACTAGGACCTCAACCAAATATACCAACAAGTCCTAAAATATTATACGAATATGTTCGAAGCATCAAATGACACCAAACAACACTAGAACCACGAATTTCACATCGATTCAAGTCGAAATGAACTTATGAACTTTTGAATTTCAAAACTAATGCTGATTCATACCAAAATAACTCCGATTGACTTCAAATTTTGCACACAAGCCATAAATGACATGATGGGCCTATTCCAACTTCTGGAATCAAAATTCAACCCCGAAATCAATAAAGTCAACTCCCCGTCAAATTTCTCAATCTTCCAAATCTTTAATTTTCTAACTTTTGCCAATTCACGCCGAAACGACCTACGGATCTCCAAATCAACATCCGGACACGCTCCTAAGTCCAAAATCATCATACGGAGCTATTGGAACCGTCAAAACCCCATTCCGGAGTCATATACACAAAAGTCAAGCTACGGTCAACTCTATCAACTTAAGACTCCAACTTAGGGACTATGTGTCCCATTTCACTCCGAAACTCACCTGAAACCAAAATCAAACATCCCGGCAAGTTACATAACCACAATATAACATAGAGGAGGCAATAAATAGGGGTTCAGAACTGAAATGCTCAAAATGACCGATCGAGTGGAGAACTGTAATGAGCTTTAGCAGAATTTCCTTGCAATGGGGAAAAAACTGTCATCGAACCAGCTTCCTCCAGCAACCAAACCACAACTTCCAAAGCAAAAGACCTGCAGACCTGCAAAAATGTAATAATATGATACCATCTTACCATTATCTTACAGTGTAAAATTGATCCATGAGAAATCCAAAAGGAGCTTAGGATAAAAAAATCCTGATTCTATTGCTTGATACTCTTCCCTTGTGCCTTCAACTTTTCTGCAACTTGTTCATCAGACAAAGACAAATAGTAAATCCGAGGTGTACCCTTTATCTTCCTAAAAAGATCATCCAGAGAGACAACTGTAGGGTCAAGTTTCTCAGGAAGTGAAGATGGTGCTGGTAGAAGATGCTGCTCCCTTGCTGTTGGGAGCTTCCTTGATGGTGGCAGAGGTGGGAGAGATGGAGGAGGTTGAAGCTGCTTATTCTGCATCTGTTGCCAGGTAATGGTTGGGGCCTGGCATAAGCTGGGGCAGCAGAAGTAGGGATTGTGCTTACAGGAGTTGCATGAGTTAAGGGAGATTGAGGTGGTGCCTCGACCTTATCTTTCATTTGCTGGGTATCAACAAATTCAACAACAAGTAGCTTCCCCCCATTTGGAGGCCTTTGCAAGTTGTATACAACATTTTGAGTTTCTACAGCTTCCTCTGCAGATGAAAACTGCACAAAATGAGACAACAAGTTAAAATCCACTAAAACAAAAAAATTTGTAGGAGGCCGAGAGAAAACCAAACAAGATATAGTGCTTATAGAAACAAAGCAGTGGGTTTTAATAGCATCCATCCAGAAATTTGTCACGACATCCGTCTTGCTAAGTTGCTCTTGTACCGCTTTCAAGGTGAAAGGCTGGAGAAAATTCTTGATCAAGAGAGAATTAGTCGGCACTTGCAATGATGGGGAAACTGCTAAAATCAACACAATAACATTATTCGTACCATATACATCCAGAGTATACACATTTCACCATCAAAGAAGTGGCAACTTACCCACACGTTCTTTTGGTACTGTTATTAATAAATTACAGTGTTCTTCTGTATAGTTTCTGAAACAAGAAAAAATAGATGAAGTAGAAAACTTTCCGAACCCATAAATTACTTGTATTTTCTTAAGGAATTATAACCCTCCCACAGTTGCCAAGGATTATAGGTTGACTTCCTCCCAGGATAAGAACGGAAATCGTTTCAGTGATAGCGGCAAAACAAATCACAGAACTCCAATGAACTCAAAGTAACGTTTCCAAATCACAGTATGAAAAAAAAATACTCACTGTTTTTATGGCGGTAAACAGTAGCGGGAAAATTGAAATATAATAAAGAGAAAGAGGATTTTTTTCTGTCTGATAATCTGTGAATAATCTGTAGAAAATCTGTAACGAAATGAGTCACAGAAGATGGTATTTATAGACCCCTGTTAGTGTGCTTGAACAGGTGCAAAATCTGTTCAAAAATGGAGAACTCCAATAGTCACACTGTTTAGGAAGATGACTGTTGGGAATGAAGTTTTCCAACAGTCATATTGTTTAGGAAGGAAGATGACTGTTGGGAGGTGACCGTTGGGAACTGTTTGGAAAAAAAACGGAAATATAAATTTAATTCGGATTCATTAATTAATTAAAAAATTAATTAAACTTTATAAATTTAATTCGGATTCATTAATTAATTAAAAAATTAATTAAACATTGGTCAAAAAATTAATCTTATCGATCGATCATTTGACCAAATCCAAATCCAAATCCAAATCCCAATCCCAATCCCAATCCCAATCCGAAGCCGAAGCCGAAGCCGAAGTCGAGCCGAGCGAGCGAGCGACGACGACGGCGCGAGGGGTCTTCCTTTTTCTCAACCTTTTGAGAATCATATAATGTGTTTCACTATATAAACACACTAAAAGAAGTTTCCCCATCCAATGTGGGACAATGAATTTTTTCAAACTTTAATGAATTTGAAATTTTCATTTCCCTCCAAAATTATTTCTTCCATTTCCTTTTCACTCCATTTATATTAAGACCATGCATGACTATGCATCTCTTAATAAATTCCAACAATCCCCCACATGAATGGGGAATGGTCTAAAGAAGAAGGTACGTATAAATTGTGTGATTTGCAATTAAGGTTTAGCTGCATTTGGATAAGTAGGTTTCCCTTTGAACTTTCCATAGTGAACTTATATCGGATATACTTGGTCAATCGGTAGATTTGATATCTTTGAACCGTCGAGCTTTAGTGTATACCTAGACAACATAAGCCACACAACTAACCCTTAAACGTCTTTGGTTCTCAATGTTGTGTTCGTTTCAGCCATGAACACCTCCTGGTTTCATAAGTGTATAGAGAATTTGGCCTTGTTAACTTCTCCTTGAAACGGCTTACACTTCACACTTACATAGGTGATTTCTAAACATGTAACCCCGTTGATTACATTTTCTGACAGCATTTGTATCAGAATTAAATAAGCATTAAAAAGCTTTAATACTTTATCCTTGTTCCCTAACATTGTCCTATCATGAGAATGGATCACAAAATTTTGTTTTGACAATGTTCAACTGTCGTTCATTACTTTGTTTGATCTCCTTGAACCTAGATCTTGGGATCTCCAATCTTCTAGGTAGATTTACCGTAATGATTGACTTTCCATAGGCCCTAGACCCATTCCCTTTGTTGTAAATTCAACTGCCTCTCTAGGTAGGCCTTTTGTAAGTGGATTCGACACATTTTCCTTTGACTTTATGAAGTCACTTGAAATGATTCCTCTAAAGAGCAATTGCCTAACGGTTTTATGTCTTCGTCTTATATGACGACTCTTACCGTTACACATAACATTCTTTGCCCTTCCTATGGCTGATTGACTATCGCAGTGAATGCAGATAGGTGTCAGTGGTTTGGGCCATAATGGAATATCTTCCAAGAAAATCCGAAGCCATTTAGCTTCTTCACCAGCTTTGTCTAAAGCTATGAATTCTGCCTCCATCGTTGAGCGAGCTATACAAGTTTGTTTGGATGATTTCCAAGACACAGCTCCTCCTCCAAGAGTGAATATATATCCACTTGTAGATTTTGAGTCATGTGAACCGGAGATCCAATTCGCATCGCAATATCCTTCAATTACCACTGGGTATTTGCTATATTGCAACGCATAATCTTGAGTATATTCTAAATATCTCAAGACCCGTTTCATTGCCATCCAATGAGTTTGATCTGGGTTATGCGTGTACCGACTCAACTTACTAATAGCACATGCTATATCAGGTCGACTGCAGTTCATGATGTACATTAAACATCCCAAAACCCGAGCATAATCCAATTGAGACTTGCTCTCTCCTTTGTTCTTCTTTAGTGGAAGATTCATATCAATAGGAGTTTTTGAAACCCTAAAGTTTAAATATTTAAATCTTTCAAGGACTGTTTTGATATAATGAAATTGTGATAGTGCAAGACCTTGTAGAGTTCTATGGATCTTAATCCCCAAGATTACATCAGCAACTCCTAAATCTTTCATATCAAACTTCCTGCTTAACATATGCTTTGTGATATTAATGTTAGCAATATCATTACTCATTATCAACATATCGTCTACATATAGACAAACAATGACTACATGATTTGGAGAATATTTAATGTAAACACATTTATCACACTCATTGATCTTAAAGCCATTTGACAACATTGTGTCATCAAACTTTGCATGCCATTGTTTAGGCGCTTGTTTCAGTCCATAAAGAGACTTAACAAGTTTACAAACTTTCTTTTCCTTTCCTGGAATCACAAACCCTTCAGGTTGTTCCATATAGATTTCTTCTTCTAAATCTCCATTTAAGAAAGCTGTTTTCACATCCATTTGATGTATTACAAGACCATATGCCGCGGCTAAAGCAATTAACATCCGAATGGATGTAATTCTTGTTACTGGCGAGTATGTATCAAAATAGTCAAGGCCTTCCTTCTGTTTGAAGCCTTTGACTGCAAGTCTTGCCTTATACTTGTCAATATTTCCGTCTGCTTTCATTTTCCTTTTGAAAATCCATTTATAACCTAAAGGTTTATTTCCGGGAGGTAGATCAACTAACTCCCATGTATGGTTGTCCAAAATGGATTGAACCTCACTATTGACAACTTCTTTCCAGTATGGTGCTTCAGAAGAAGACATAGCCTCTTTATATGTTTGAGGCTCATTTTTTAGTAAAAAAGTTAAGAAATCTGAGCCAAATGATGTAGATTTCCTTTGACGTTTGCTACGTCTAGGATTCTCCTCATTATGTACCTTATCATTTATTTCTTCACGTGGACGTTTATTCGTTGGAATAGATGTCTCTCCTTCATTTTTGTATGGAAATCTATGCTCAAAAAACTCAGCATTATTTGATTCCATAACTGTACCTACTTGAATTTCTGGGTTTTCTGACTTGTGAACCAAAAATCGATATGTGTTACTATTTGTTGCATATCCTATAAACACACAATCCACAGTTTTAGGTCCTATTTTAACTCTTTTGGGTTTAGGTACTTGAACCTTTGTCAAACACCCCCACACTTTGAAATATTTCAAGTTAGGACTTCTTCCTTTCTATTTTTCATATGGTATGGATTGTGTTTTGCTATGGGGAATTCGATTAAGAATTCTATTCGCCGTTAGAATAGCATCCCCCCACAAATTTTGTGGTAACCCAGACGTTATTAATAAAGCATTCATCATTTCCTTAAGAGTTCTATTTTTTCTTTCTGCAATCCCGTTTGATTGAGGTGNTGTATGGAAATATATGCTCAAAAAATTCAGCATTATTTGATTCCATATTGTACCTACTTGAATTTCTGGGTTTTCTGATTTGTGAACCAAAAATCGATATGCGTTACTATTTGTAAACACACAATCCACAGTTTTAGGTCCTATTTTAACTCTTTTGGGTTTAGGTACTTGAACCTTTGTCAAACACCCCCACACTTTGAAATATTTCAAGTTAGGACTTCTACCTTTTCATTTTTCATATGGTATGGATTGTGTTTTGCTATGGGGAATTCGATTAAGAATTCTATTCGCCGTTAGAATAGCTCCCCCCCACAAATTTTGTGGTAACCCAGACGTTATTAATAAAGCATTCATCATTTCCTTAAGAGTTCTATTTTTCCTTTCAGCAATCCCGTTTGATTGAGGTGAGTAGGGGGTAGTTGTTTGGTGAATGATTCCATATTCCAAACATATTTCTTTAAATGGTGACTCATACTCACCTCCCCTATCACTTCTTATCATTTTTATCTTTTTATTTAATTGTGTTTCAACTTCATTTTTATATTGCTTAAATGCATCAATTGCCTCATCTTTACTTTTTAACAAGTATACATAGCAATCCGAATCCGAAGGCGAAGGCGAAGGCGAAGCCGAAGCCGTAGCCGAGCCGAGCGAGCGACAACGACGACGGCGTGAGGGGTCTTTCTTTTTCTCAACCTTTTGAGAATCATATAATGTGTTTCAATATATAAACACAGTAAAAGAAGTTCCCCTATCCTATGTGGGACAATGAATTTTTCCAAACTTTAATGAATTTGAAATTTTCATTTTCCTCCAAAATTATTTCTTCCATTTCCCTTTCACTCCATTTATATTAAGACCATGCATGACTATGCATTTCTTAATAAATTCCAACAGTTTTTGCTAGGTTTGGAGTATCGATTTTGGGTGGAAAAGGGGCTGATCTTTGTTGCGTTTTTGGTTCTATTTTGCCATGTTTTTGGGCTGATTTTGCAGTAGGTTTTTGGTTGAGTTTTCAGCTGGTTTTTGAGAAGTTTTTCAGCTTACTTCCATGGCCGAAAATAGAGTTTTTCAGGCAGTTTTGGGTTGGTGTTCTTCAGCTGATTTATGGGTATTTGAGGGTGTTTAATAGAGGTTGAAGGCTTTTAGGTCTCCTCCAGATCTATCTTCCTCTATTTTTTTTTTTTGTATGTTATGTCTGTGTTTATATAAAAGAGAGGAGAGAAGAAATCAGTTGGAGGGAGACCC